>WNGS01010372.1:0-13953 GCA_020271785.1 Procambarus virginalis
GATAGGGCAGCTATAGTACAGCCACAACCAATAGTTGCCAGATGCCACCTAGAAAAAAATCCAGGCCACATTCTTGGGTGTTAGAACGTCAGTATTGAGCAAGTCACCAAGGCTGGTGCACACAGCACGAGCTCACAGCACCGCTGTTCAGCTTTTGACCACAACATCGCCTACAAATGCCATAATATACATGATTACTGCTATTATTTAGCGATGATAGTATTATAGAAGACCCTGACTGTGATAAAACTGACCAGGATTCTGATAATAGCAGGATTGTGGTGATATTTAGCGCTGTGCTCCATGGAGGGAGGAGTAAGGCTGTGGGAATGAGGGTTGTCGCGTCGTCTTCTGACTGTGTGGCCACCTTTTATTGACTGCACTCACCAAACCAGCTTAGTGGTTCGCTATGGTGAACACAAATGTAGATATTTATATATAACGTGTGTATAGTGTGAGATAACAGCAAGAGGAGTAGGTTGGGAGTTGCCATTTGGTGAAGAGATGCGTCGTCTGCACGACTTGTCATGTTGTTTACTGTGGCCACTATGGTCTTTGGGCACCATACCAGCTTATTTTACAGGATGGTGAATAAACAGGTAGATACTTATATATATAATATGTGTATACACATAATAACACCACAAACAATATTGTTGGAGGAGAAATATTAGTGCGTCTGGCCTTGAGGGCGGCCGTCACCAGCTGACTGTGTGAATAGCTACGTCTTTGTGCCTTTACTCACCATACAGCTTAGATGTACAGTTATGGTGAAAACACATGTAAATACGTATATATAACTTCTGTGTATAGTGAATAAATGCAAAAACAGTATTGTGGGAGGAGAATGAGGGCGAGTGAGGTGTTGTTGAGGGAGGGAGTGGCTGGCTGGTGTGTGGCGGTCACTCTTCATTGCTTTTTGGCTCACAAGACCACTTAGTAGTTTGTTATGGTGAACAAAACATGCAGATACTTATATATAACCTGTGTATATAGTGTAACAACAGCAAAACTATTTGTTTATTGTTTTATGAACTAATAATGAATCACTAATATGCACACGATAATTTTGAGTACAGCGATGGTTCACACATTTTTATATATAAATACCACAATTCACTGTATGGAATAATATTACTGCAAAAAAAATAAGAAAAAATCAATCAGAGACAGTGAAATAATTAGGTAATAATATATTTGTGGCAACTGCCGTCTGACAGCTCGGGCAGAGTAGACCTCGTCTAGCGAAGGCTCTGCCAACGCCCCTTTTTTGCCAGACTTCCCTACCCTATTGCGGCTAAAATATGCCACCTACGATTTTTTTTGTTATTTTTTTCCGTGATCAGGGAACTAAAATGAACACTTCTATGAGACGAAAGAATTTTTTGGATTTTTTATTGTTGCGCCTGTGGGTGTTAATTCCATTTGGGCCCCGAGCGGTTTGAGGGTTAAGAAAACAATATACAAATCAGTAGTAAAGTTGATGGTAATTCCTTGGTGTCCTCATCAATAACAAGCTGAATTTCTAGGGACACGTTCTAAATATAGCAAAAAAGTTAAAAAAACTGTTGACATTCTTTCTAAGATTAGATATTATGTACCTCGCCCTGCCCTGGTGACGCTCTATTACTCCCTCATCTTTCCTTATCTCAACTATGGTATTTGTGCTTGGGGTTCTACTACCCAAAATCATTTATGTCCTCTAATTACTCACACAAAGCTGCTATTAGGACAATATCCAATTCTGGCCCCAGACATCACTCGGTACCCCTACTCAAATCTCTGAATATGTTTGATATTAAGTCACTGCACTCCTCTCATGTGTATTATATATATATTAGAAAATGCTGAACTGTAATGCCAATCCTGACCTTTGAAGCTTCATTGAAGGTTGTAACAGAGCCCATGAGCACCACTCCAGAAACAATACCTTTTTGATATTCCAAGAGTACGACTTAATCAAACTAGAAATGCTCTACAAATCAAGGGACTCAGAATGTGGAATGACCTTCCCAATCATGTTAAAGACTGTACCTCTCTCAACCAGTTTAAGATAAAAACTAAGCACTACCTAATTAACTCTCTGTACCTACCTTTCCCCTATAATGTCAACCCATGTCTGTTATTTTTTAAACAATGCTGTTTGTCAACCCAAATTGTATTTTTATCTGTTTTTCTGCCATGTTCCCCCCTTTTTTTATTTGTTTATTTTCTCAACACATTTTAAACTATAATCTCAATTTGTATTAAGTTTTAGTCTTTAGTGTTTTTCCTGCCCGAAACGCTTTGCGTAATAGTGGCTTTAACCCTTCAATTGCGCATCGCATCATATGATGCTTTGACCGACTTGCAGTAAATGCGCGTCGCATTATATGAGGCGTTGGAGTACTACGCAAGATTAAACGGCCTGCGGATACACGGGGTTCACCACACCTTCATCAGGGCTCTTGTAACAGACGCCATTTTTAAAAAATCGTGAGCCAAACTCCCGGGTGTTAGGGGCCTCAGTATCACGTAAGCTACCAACCTGACGCACGCAGCATGAGCTCACAGCACTGCTGTTCAGCTTGTGACCACAGCATCGCCTAAAAATGCCATAATATACTTGTTCATGCTATTATGTAGCAAATATTATTACAGAAGACCCTGACTGTGATAAAACTGACTATGGGTCTGATAATAAGAGGATTGTGATGATTTTAGCGCTGTGCTCCATGGAGGGAGGAGTAATGCTGTGGGAGGGAGGGTGGTGATGTAGATCAGGTCTTTCTATGGGCTACAGAAAATAATATGTGTTTAACGAAGACAAGTTCCAGCTCATGCGCTATGGAAAGAATGAAATATAAAAACTGTAACCACGTACAAACTCAGGCAAATCATAACATAGAACGAAAAGGCAATGTAAAGGATCTGGGTGTACTCATGTCGGAAGACCTTACCTTTAAAGAACACAATAAAGTAGCCGTCACAACTGCAAGAAAAATGACAGGTTGGATAACAAGAACTTTTCACACTAGAGATGCTATACCGATGATGACACTTTTCAAAACGCTTGTGCTCTCTAGAGTGGAGTACTGCTGCACAATGACAGCCCCTTTCACTGCTGGTGAAATTGCTGACCTGGAGAGCGTACAGAGGTCCTTTACTGCTAGAATCCACTCGGTAAAACATCTAAACTATTGGGACCGACTAAAGAGCCTAAATCTGTATTCCCTTGAGCGCAGGCGGGAGAGATACATAATAATTTACACGTGGAAAATATTAGAGGGCTGGTCCCAAACCTGCACACAGAAATAACATCACATGAGACCAGAAGACATGGCAGGATGTGCAGAATACCCCCGTTGAAAAGCAGAGGTGCAACTGGTACTCTGAGAGAGAACTCTATCAACATCAGGGCCCGAGACTGTTCAACACGCTTCCACTACACATAAGGGACATAACTGGCAAACCCCTCACAGTGTTCAAGAGAGAACTGGATAAGCACCTCCAAAGGATACCTGATCAACCAGGCTGTGACTCATACGTCAGGCTGCGAGCAGCCGCGTCCAACAGCCTGGTTGATCAGTCCAGCAACCAGGAGGCCTGGTCGATGACCGGGCCGCGGGGACGATAAGCCCCGGAAGCACCTCAAGGTATCCTCAAGGTAAGGTAAGGTAGGATTTAAAGATTATAAGTAGTACTTGATAATACCACTGACTCTTAATAAGGATTCGATTTTATCTCTACCGGATACTACGTCATGTTCCAATAAATTTTTAATTAACAAATCCTTCTAGAAGCTTCTGGATCCTTGAGAGATCATGCACAAAGTCACGTAGGCATCTATAGGGCCCTGTGGCGTACGTGATCATAGTGGCATTGTCTTCTAGGATCAAGCTATGTATTGTGAATCTATTGTGATTCTGATATGATTCTGATATTATATAGATTTGATATAGATATGATATAGATATGATATAGATTTGATATAGAAATAATACATTTCTTAGATGATTATTAGATATGGTGGGTAAAAATTTCCCACACTCGGAACTGCCTCAAGAAACATTACAAACCGAGGCCTCTGAACTTCCTCAAGAAACATTACAAACTGAGGCATCTGAACTGCCTCAAGAAACATTACAAACTGAGGCCTCTGAACTGCCTCAAGAAACATTACAAATTGAGGCCTCTGGACTGCCTCGACAAAAATTACAAACATAGGATTTAGAACTTCTTCCAGGAACATTACAAACTAAGGCCTCTGAACTGCCTAAAAAAACATTACAAACCGAGGCCTTTGAACTGCCTCAAAAAACATTACAAACTGAAGTCTCTGAACTACCCAAGAAACATTACAAACTGAGGCCTCTGAACTGCCTCAAGAAACAATGAAAAGTGATGCCTCTGAACTGCCTCAAAAAAAATTAACAACTGAGCCCTCTGAACTGCCTCAAGAAACATTACAAACCGAGGCCTCTGAATTGCCTAAGGAAACATTACAAAGTGTGGCCTCTGAACTGCCTAAAAAAACATTACAACCTACCTTGAGGTTACTTTGAGGTGCTTCCGGGGATAAGCGCCCCCGCGGCCCGGTCGTCGACCAGGCCTCTTGGTTGCTGGACTGATCAACCAGGCTGTTTGAAGCGGCTGCTCGCAGCCTGACGTATGAGTCACAGCCTGGTTGATCAGGTATCCTTTGGAGGTGCTTATCCAGTTCTCTCTTGAACACTGTGAGGGGTTTGCCAGTTATGTCCCTTATGTGTAGCGGAAGCGTGATGAACAGTCTCGGGCCTCTGATTTTGATAGAGTTCTCTCTCAGAGTACCTGTTGCTAAGGCATATGAGCTTACAAACTGAGGCCTATGAACTGCCTCAAGCAACATTACAAATTGAGGCCTATGAATTGCCTCAAGAAATATTACAAACTGACGCCTATGAACTGCCTCAAGAAACATTAAAAATTGAGGCCTCTGAACTGCCTCAAAAAAAAATACAAACCAAGGCCTATGAACTGCCTCAGGAAATATTACAAACTGAGTCCTCAGAATTGCCACCAGAAACATTACAATGTGAGGCCTCTGAATTGCCTCAAGAAAAATTACAAACAAAGGATTCAGAACATCCTCCAGAAACATTACAAAATGAGGCCTCCGAACTGCCTCAAAAAACATTACTAACCGAGGCCTTTGAACTGCCTTAAGAAACATTAGAAATCGAGGTCTCTGAACTGCCTCAAGAAATATTACAAATTGAGGTCTCTAAACTGCCTCAAGAAACATTACAAACCGAGGTCTCTAAACTGCCTTAAGAAACATAACAAGCCGAGGCCTTTGAACTGCCTACAAGAAACATTAAAACCGAGGCCTATGAACTGCCTCAAGAAACATTACAAACTGAAGTCTTTGAACTACCCCAAGAAACATTACAAACTGAAGTCTCTGAACTGAATCAAGAAACATTACAATCTGAGGTTTCTGAACTGCCTCAAGAAACAATAATAAGTGATGCCTCTGAACTTCCTCAAGAAAAAATAACATCTAAGCCCTCTTAACTGCTACAAGAAACATTACAAACTGAGGCCTCAGAATTGCCTCAAGAAATATAACAAACTGAGGCCTCTGAACTGCCACAACAAAAATTACAAACAAAGGATTCAGAACTGCCTCCAGGAACATTACAAACTGAGGCCTCTGACCTGCCTTAAAAAACATTACAAACCGAGGCCTTTGAACTGCCTCAACAAACATTACAAATCGAGGTCTCTGAACTGCCTCAAGAAACATTACAAACTGAGACGTCTGAACTGCCTCAAAAAACATTACAAATTGAGGTCTCTGAACTACCTCAAGAAACATTACAAACTAAGGCCTCTGAACTGCCTCAAAAAACATTACAATCTGAGGTTTCTGAACAGCCTCAAGAAACAATAAAAAGTGATGCCTCAAACTGGCTCATAAAAAAATTAACAACTGAGGCCTCGGAACTGCCTCAAGAAACATTACAAACGGAGGCCTCTTAACTGTCTCAAGAAAAATTACAAACTGAGGCATCTGAACTGCCTCAAGAAACATTACAAACTGAGGCCTCTGAACTGCCTCAAGAAACATTACAAACTGAGGCCTCTGAACTGCCTCAAGAAACAATAAAAACTGAGGCCTCTGAACTGCCTCAAGAAACATTACAAACTGAGGCCTCTGAACTGCCTCATGAAACATTACAAACTGAGGCCTCTGAACTGCCTCAAGAAGCAATAAAAACTGAGGACTCTGCACTGCCTCAAGAAACATTACAAATTGAGGCCTCTGGACTGCCTCAACAAAAATTACAAACATAGGATTTAGAACTTCCTCCAGGAACATTACAAACTAAGGCCTCTGAACTGCCTGAACTCAAAAAACATTACAAACCGAGGCCTCTGAACTACCTCAGGAAACAATACAAATTGAGGCCTCTGAACTGCCTCAAGAAATGGCCCCTGCATAATTTAAATTAAGCGGGGGAATTCTGGGAGCGAGAATAAACATATACGCAGCGCTCAGGAGAGCTGCGCGCGCCGTGGGGGGGGCGCACATTTAAGCAAACGCACGCGCAGTTTCTCCCTCTTTCCACTTCTGCTACGCTCCACACGAAAAGAAGCCAGCAGAGCACAATATGGACCCAACAACAGCAGCTGCGGCCCCCGCTCTATTGGACCTGCCCCTTGGAGGCCCTTCTACTTCCCAGAGCGCCCCCACTGGGGCGTCGGGCATGCTACAGGAACTCAGGTATGGCCCCTAGGTATGGCCCAGCACGCGGTGCGCCGAGGAGAGTGGCCACCTCCTAGGCTAGGATTGCCCGTTAGCCGTGTGCCCAGCGGCATGCCCCGGGCTCGTTCCGTGCCTTGCTGCTTTACTGGGCCCCTGTGCCCCTGTGGTCCTTAGCCCCCCCCCCGTCCCCCCCCCGCCTCCCCGTCCACGTGCCCCAGCCGTGTTCCAGCTCCTACGGGCCCTGCTTGGGGGCCCAGTGCTGACGCCACAGCTGGCTGCGCCCTGCCTGGGCTGCAGGATACGGGGGGGCGGGCGGGCCCCCCGTGGCCCCCTACAGTTGCCTAGGCGGCCGCCTACAGCAGGGGACGAGGGGGGGGGGGCCCCCATGCTGGGCTCTCCGGCTTAGGAGTGGAAGCATGGCGCTCCTCCAGCTGCCTTCACTGGCGGGCCAGCTGCTGCTGTTCCAGCTTTGGGGGCAAGCTGACGATTCAGCAGCAGCCACCTAGGACGGTCGTATACAGCAGGGGACGATGGGAGGCTCTCAGGCTGGGTTCTGCAGCTAGGAGTGGTAGCTTGGCGCTCCTCCCCCCCCCCCCCCCCCGACTCCATCCCTGGTGCTTCACTTCGTCACCACCCTGTCCTTAAGGGTGCAGTCGGCCTCCGCTCTGCGACGGAGGAGAGGACGTACGATTGTGCCTTCCCTACGCCCGCTTCTGAAGGAAGTATCGTGTTTTCGTTGCCTGGGGTCCGCTCTCGCTCCCTCTCTCGGTGTTGGTGCTTTCCCTGTCCTCTTATTTTGTCACGGCCTGCCCTCAGTTTTACTTTTGCTACGTTCATTGCTGTGTTATTTGTAATTGTTCACTTTTTGTGTCCGCTTTTGCATAAATTTTTTTTTTTTTCTTCCTTATGCCCTCTTTCGGCTCCTGCCCCATTTATTTGTTTCTCCTGCTTTGCACGCTGTCTCTGCTTCTCATTTCAATTTTGGGTACTTTTGTTTGGGCTTATAATTAATTTTACTTTGTTTAATTTTAGTACTTTACTTTGTTATTGTTTAAGTTGTTTAAGTTATTTAATTACGTTTTCTTTAAAGTTTTAGTTTACAGAGTTCTTTCCTTTATAATTTTACGCATTTTTTTTTTTTTTTTTCTCTCTTATTTCTCGTCCCGTGTTACGCCATCTTTCGCTTTCTCCGCTTTTTTAGTTTGGCAAGTTTACTTTGTCCTCTGCCTGTTTCTGTTACTCTTCATTTATTTACTTGATTTCTGCCTTTATTTCTGCGCGTCCGCTCCCGCTTTGCTTTACTTATTCACTCCGTTTTGTGCGTTTATTATACTCCTCCTTCTTTCGCCCTTATCCTTATTTTACTAGTTTTCTTACATACAGGTTAATTTTATCCTAAGGTTTCTTTCGCTCTCTATTTATTTTGTTTTGTTTTTGCCTATTTTAAAGTTATACTAGTTAAGGTTTAGTTAAGTTTATTTAGTTTCCCGCTTTTAAGTTTTATTTTGTCACTTTGGTTATTTTAATTTTTTCCGCTTCTGTTTTATTCTACTGTACTTCTCTTTCGCCCTTATTATTTTTTTTTTATTTAGTTTCTTACGTACAGGTTATTTTTAATTCTAAGGTTTCTTTCGCTCTCTGTTTAATGCTGTTTTACTGTCCGCTTCTGTGTCAACGCCTCCTTGCCGGTTTCCCCGGCTAGTCAGTACTTTGTATTTAGTTATTTATTCATTTTAGTTCATTTTGTTTAACTTGATGTTTATTTGGAAGTTTAAACTATTTAAGGGTCATTTATAATTTATCTAGTTCCCGTGTTTATTTTCTGTAATTTTTGTGCACATTATTTATTTTATTTACTTATTTTCCCGGTTCTGTGTTTGCTTACTATGTTCCTTTCCTTTCTTTTTACTTTTGCCTTTATTTTATGCTAGCCTACTCCCCTTTTCTGCGTTTATTTATTTATCTTTTCGTTTTACTCTATTTCCTTCTTATGCCCTTCCCCGTTTTGCCGTTTTCTTTGTTCGGGCTTTTAAATTTGTTTATTTCCATTTATTTTAGTTATTTACTTAATTAATGTTTGTCTTGCTTGCAGTTTTAACTACTTAAGGTTATTTATAAATTTTAGTTTTCAGATTTATTTACTTTAATTTATTTACTTTATTTATTTTACTTATTCTGGTCCTGTGTACCGCCTCTCTTTTTTTTTTTGCTTTCCAGGCTACCCTTATCTCGTTAAGTTTCTTGTGTCCTTCCCCCGTTTTCTGTTACACTTCGTTCCCTTTTCTCTTATTTATTTTCCTTTCGCTTTACTTTTGTCTTGTTTGCAGTTTTAACTACTTAAGGTTTCTTTATAATTTACTTTAGTTTCAAGAGTTATTTACTTTAATTTATTTACTTTATTTTATTTACTTTTTCTGGTCCTGTGCTCCGCCTACTTTTTGCTTTCCAGGCTACCCTTATTTCGTTATGTTTCTTGGCCCTTCCCCCGTTTTACTGTTACACTTCGTTCCCCTTTTTAATTTATTTAATTTCCTTTCGCTCTACTTCCGCTCGGGACGCATTTATGCGTTTATTCACTCCGTTCTTACGTTTATTCTACTTCTTATGCCCTTTCAATTTTATTTCTAGTTTATACGGGTTTTATTTCAGTTTCCTTCTTTATATTTTAGTTAATTACTCATTGTCGGTTCGTTTAGTTTATTTTATAGATTTCCTTAATTATTTAAGGTTTATTTGTACTTTCATTGTAGTTCCATTTTAAAGTTATACTAGTTAAGGTTTAGTTAAATTTATTTAGTTTCCCGCATTTAAGCTATTTAATTGTGTCGCTTTGTTTTATTTATTTTCGCTTCTGCTTATTATTCTACTGTCTTCTCTTTCGCCCTTATCTTTTATTTTATTTAGTTTCTTACGTACAGGTTAATTTTAATTCTAAGGTTTCTTTCGCTCTTTTTAAATCTGTTCAATTAGGTTTTGCCTAATTTAAGCTCTACTAGTTAAGGTCTAGTTAAATTTATTTAGTTTCCCGCTTTTGTTATTTATTTATGTGTCACTTTGTGTATTTTACTTATTTCCGCTTCTGTGTCAACGCCTTTTTTGCCGGTTTCCCGGCTAGCCAGTAACTTTGTTAAGTTACTATATTCATTTTAGTTCCTTTTGTCTAACTTGATGTTAGGTTTTTAACTATTTAAGGGTCTTTTATAAATTTATCTAGTTCCCGTGTTTATTTACTGTATTTTATGTGCACATTATTAATTTTATTTATTATTTTCAGGTTCTGTGTTTGCTTACTATGTTCCTTTTCCTTTATTTAATTTACTTTTGCCTTTTTCTCTGCTAGCCCGCTACCCTCTTCTGCGTTCATTTATTTATCATTCCGTTTTACTCTATTTACTTCTTATGCCCTTACCTGTTTTGCTGTTAGTTTCTTATGTCCGGGCTTTTAATTTTAGTTTATTTCTACATTTATTTTAGTTCTTTACTTAATGTATTTTGTCTTGTTTGCAGTTTTACCTACTTAAGGTTTATTTATAATTTATTTTAGTTTCCAGAGTTATTTACTTATTTTATTTACTTTTTTTTTTTACTTTTCTGGTCCTGTGTTACCGCCTACTTTTTGCTCCTGGCTACTCTTATCTAGTTAAGTTTCTTATGTCCTTCCCCCGTTTTACTGTATCACTTCGTTCCCTTTTTACTTTATTTAATTTCCTTTCGCTTATACTTCTGCTCGGGACGCATTTATGCGTTTACTTTTCCCTCCGTTCTTACGTCTATTCTACTTACTTCTTATGCCCTTGCCATTTTATTTTAGTTTGCCTGGGTTTCTTCTCAGTTTTACTTCTTTAATTGTTAGTTCATTATTCATTGTCGGCTCACTTAGTTTATTTAAGGTTTATTTATAACTTCATTGTAGTTCCCCGAGTTTACTTACTTTATTTATTTTACATTTATTTATTGTATTTTTTTTTTTTTTTTTTTTTTTTTTTTTTTTCGCTTCAAACGTTACTTATTTGTATGCCTAAGCCTAGTTTCACTTACTATCTTGCTATGGCCGCCCGCTCATTTTGCCACTATCCGCAGTACGGAGACGCTGGCCACCCACCCACCCGAGGCGAAGAAGAGGACAAGGACGGCGTCAACACGAGGTCGGCGTCGACGGGCTGCTAGGAAGCAACCGCCCAGGACAAGGACGAAACCCGCCCGCTTCGCCTCCTCCTCAGAGGCCTCTTCGGGAGGCTCTGACTCGGACGGCGACCATATACCCGATGCCCATCCAAACGGAATTGCTGCGGGGGGCGTGGCTGACCACCCCTCCCAACTTTCGGACGCCGACTGGGCAATGCTGAAGACGCTCATTGCTCAGGCCCGGGGCCCCCCCTCCGAATCGAGACGGCAGCAGACTACGAACCCCGGCGGAGCGGACAACACGGACGCCCTCACGGACCGGCCTCCAAGCACCGCTTCCCCCCCTGCGCGCCGACCACGGTCAAGGGCAAGGAGCCGCACGTCAAGGCGGCGACACAGCTCTTCCAGCACGTCCTCCAACGGTGAGTACCGCCGAGAGAGCTTGTTCCCCACTACCCCTAGTCCTTGGGGGCACAGCCCTGGGGGACGCGAGGCAACACCGTCACCATGCTAGGCGAGCACGTCCCACTGGCCCTAAGAGAGAAAGTCTGGGCAAAAAAGGACATCGACTTGCGCGAGCTGCTGGCTTACGAACGCGATGCCAGGCCTTCGGAGACACGCCATGCCACTCTCTCGGAGACCCAGTTATCCACTAAGAACTTGCCGCCTCTGACGCCGGAGCAGTGGGGGCACGGTTTCGACATCTTCACTTCAATCTACCTGGAGCGACATCCCGCCGAGGGCCGGGCGCTTTTCACTTACGTCCGCTACGTGAAGTCCATGAAGCGCAACCTCCGCGGCGACTGGATGTGGTATGACGAGGCATTCAGGTGGGACAAGGAGAGGTCGGGCTGCCCTTGGACCGCGCTAAGGCTCGACCTGGAGATTCGGTCGGTACAACGTGCAGCGCAGGAGCGAATACAGGTGGCGCCTCGCGCCGCCGCCTACCCAGCGGAACGTTCACTCTCTACTGCCCGGGCCTACGGACTACCGCTGGGATACTGCTACGCCTTCCACGCAACCGGAGCAGGCTGCTCCGTCCCCCCATGCACTTTCAAGCACTACTGCCCGCGTTGCCACAAGCGACATCCTGCCTACTGCCCGTGCCCCCAGGCCAAGCCTCGAGTCGCCGCCGCCAAGGAGAATCGTCCCCATCGCCCCGCTCAGGACAGGAGCAGGAAGAAAGACACATGTCACAACGCCAGTGGACGCAGACGCACTTGATGCGTTCCTAGTGGGTTACCCCCTCCGGGACTATGTCGTCGGAGGCTTCTGGGGGGGGGGTTTCCTATTAGGTTACGAAGGGGTAAGGACACCCCTCTTCTCTCGTAACCCCCCAGCAACTACAGCCCTGCCACATATAGTGGGGCCTATGCTCGACAAGGAACTGAGCCTGGGGCGCGTAGCGGGCCCCTTCGAGGTCCCCCCATTTGAGAACTTCAAGTGTTCTCCTATAGCCCTGAGAGAGAAGTCTACGCCGGGAAAATACAGGCTCCTGCACAACCTCAGCTACCCCTATACCTACGAGAGCGTGAACGCCAACATCCCGCGGGAAAAGACAACTGTGACCTACCAGTCCATCAACGACGCGGTGGCCTTGGTGGTCAGACGCTCGCCGGGGGCGCATCTGGCAAAATGCGACATAGCAGAGGCGTTCAGGATCGTCCCGGTCAACCCCAGCGACTACTACCTACTCGGCTTCGCCTATGGAGGGCGGTACTACCATGAAAAAATGCTCAGCATGGGGGCGGCACCTTCCTGCAGGATGTTGACCAGACCGGTCAACATACTTCAGCCACGTTATTGTGACTCTTCGCTTCCTGCAGGATCTTCGAGACGTTCTCCGACGCCCTGCAATGGATCCTTGCGGAGAAGTTCGGCGTGCGGGATGTCGTAAAGGTGCTAGACGACTTCCTCTTCGTGAGTTCTACCTACAACGAGTGCTTGCGGAGCCTGCGGGTGTTCATTGCCCTCTGTGAGCGCCTAGGCGTACCCCTGGCTCCCCGTGCAAGTGCACGGGGTTAAGTTAAACGGGGTTTGTGACGCTCTCTCCCGGTTGCAGGTACTGCCGCCATCGTTCCTGCGAGACGCAGGACTCGCCGAGAAGCCAACCGCAATCCCGCAGCACCTCCTGCCCTGCAACTTCACCCTGAAACTGTAAGGACACTGCTCGACTCCCTACAGCCCGTGACACGACGAACGTATCAACATAAGTGGGCGGAGTACGTGGAGTATGTATCGAACGGCAGGAGACGGGGTTGCCCCTTCGAGGCTACGTCCACGACACTGGCGAACTTCCTGCAGTCGCTGCTGTCTCGAGGTTTGGCATACCGCTCTCTTAGTGCTTACCTTGCGGCTATCGCCTTCATGTTCAAGCTGCATGGTAGGGAGGACCCCACACGTCAGTTCCTAGTCACACAACTACTTAAGGGAGCACGCAACAAGGCCCAACGGGCCCCCGCACGACGATTGCCCGTGACCAGGCGACTACTCCAGCGACTACTGGGGGCCCTGCGAGGTGTCTGCCGCTCGACGTATGAGAAGACCTGCTACCGAGCGCTCTTCTCCCTCGCCTTCTATGCTTGCCTCCGGCCAGGGGAGGCGACCTATGCGGGGAAGGGGCAACACACACTACGCTTGGACCAGCTAACTTTATCGCGGACGGGGATAGTCATCGCGTTTGCCTCCTACAAGCACAGCGCAGGGCGTACCCCCAAGTTAACCCTGAGTGCAGTCCCCTACAGTAAGTACTGCCCGGTCCGTGCCATGACGAACTTCTTAAAACGACGGGGCTTGGAACCAGGACCTATCTTCCTGGGCGAATCAGGCTCCCCCGTCACCAGACAGGATTTCACATGGGTGCTACGTGCCGCCGTTCGAGCACTAGGACTGCCTCCAAACGATTATGCACCACACTCCTTCCGAATCGGCAGGGCCACGCAGATGTCTATGGATGGCCTGGCACCGGCAGCAATCAGAGCAGTCGGCAGGTGGAAAAGCGATGCGTTCACTTGTTCAGCCAGGGAGTCGCTTGTTCGCAAGCGACTTGAGAATGGGCCAGGACGGACCGAAACGTCGTCGTCCCTTCAACTTCTAGT
>WNGS01010373.1:0-5000 GCA_020271785.1 Procambarus virginalis
AAATCTGGTGGTAGGACACAGGATGGTTAAGATATAGGACGTTGCCTGCACTGGTCCGAGGCAAAGGACCAACACAGTCAATAATAAGCTTGTGGAACGGTTTCCTCAGGCACATGGATGGGTATCAGTGGTGCTCTGGGAATGGAAACGTTCGGTTTCCCGCTAACTGCACACACGTGATATTGTTGAACATACTTCTTTACATCGTTAACCATACCTGGCCAGTACTCACACCCTTATAACCGTATAACGTAACATGACCAACATGCTGACGTCGTTCTCTGGCCAAATATCATTAATCGTGAGTCGTGATCACTACCTACAATTTTGTTAACTATGATCCCAACATCAGCTGTCCCAATAATATCATTGAAATGTAAGCGTGTTTTTCTCAATCTCCATCACCTCTTCTTCCTACACCGTTACTGCAGACTTTGTAACACACAACGTCACACACCATTCATATATAAGTCAATGCGGAAAAACATAGTCTTGATACTATTATTAAATTGACTCGTTCATTATCCACGAGTTCAAGATCGTCTCACAGCCTTGAAATCAGACCTACATTATCCAAATGTAAACAGACCGAATGAGTCGATAGTGAAATAGCTCTGACTTGTAACACAGTCAAACTTTCTTCTATCCAAATAAATAACATTTGAAAAATGTATGTCTGTCTACTCATTCCGTCTCGTTAGGGTCTGACCTTGTGTCTTTCCATAGCGGAAGTTTTCACTCATCAGCCATTAGTAATCGTTCGATCCAGCAGAAAAAAAACAGAGACTGCTGACAGTGTGACAGTTTTAACCTAACGTAACGTGGAACTCATCATCATCTTTTCAGCAGTCCAAATAACATTATGAAAAGTAAGTGAGACTTAGTCCAGCTCAATTACATGTCTTATTATTATAATTGTGAAATAAGCACAGATGAGTTTGGGGAGACATGTTCACCACCTATAAATTCTAGATAGAAAAAAAACAGAGACTGGTGTTAACATAGTGGATGGAAAAAAAGTTTATCATTCTCTTAATACGTTTTTATTCAATAACTGACAGACATTACATATTTTTATCTGACAGACTTTTATTCAACAACTGGTAAACATATCACATCATAATGCAGTCACATGGTGTTAGCATAGTGGGTGGAAAAATAGTTTATTCAATAACCGATAGGCATAATATAAGACACATATTTATCTTGGTAAGACAATAACTGGAAGACATAACATAAGAGACTTACATATTTATCTTGCTAAGATAGATTAACCACTAATCGTCTTCATTTTTTTTTTCAACTATTATGAGTTGTTTTCCATTTTTTTTAACACCATGGCTAAGTGAGCCAGAGCTGAGTAGTAGTTGACCTCCCATTCAAGCTGCTCATCTGAATTCAAGTCAACACTGCCAATCATACCCAACCCATAAGGAATTTTAACGCGCTTGATTGAATCATGACGCTTAGTCATGCTTAAAATTTGATTAATGCATAATTTAAAGCTCCATCGTCTCTTGATCTTAGTATCATTGCGGAGTCCCTCCATTATACAATCTCTATCCTCCTCACACTGTTCTAATAGAATTTTTTTGCTATCAGCATTATTTTCTACCGGGTCACAATAGCTATAACATGTGGTACGCTTCCCGGTGACGGAGAAGGAGAAAAGACCGCGCCTCCTACTTTGATGCGGTCAGTCTCCACCACATAGTTACTTAATGGTTGAATCGCTCGCTGTAGTCGTGTATAAGGATACCTCTCCCAGATCTCGCATGACATTCCTCCTGAATGGGCGTGAATTGAAGGAATATCATACACTATACAGTCACCAGGACGGAACTCATCCAATGCTAGATAATCACCTTCTACTTTACAGTCTTTAAGATATGATAGCTTATGAAGCATATACCTTGAACACATCTTGTCAGATATTAAACGCAAGTTTGCGGATGTAAGGATTATATACAGTATAGAGTTACCATTTACTCTTTTCATTCCTCTATTACATCTGTAAACACACTCAACTGTTAAAGTGGAAAAATAAACACAGAGTATATTATTTTTTTTTATTAATTGCAAACAAAGGAAAAATGGTAACAATAGTAAATAAATAAAATGAGTAGATTATATATATTTCTAGTCGACTGTTAAATCAATGAGTTCAATATCTCCTGTGAGGTCTATTATAGGCACAGCTCTGCAAGGAGGTTTTGTAGTTTCACATTCAGCCTCGACCACATCCACGTTCGAATTGTTGTTATTCATCCGATGATAAGCAGAGGCAACGCCTTCACTTAACTGATGTGTAAGCACGCCGTGTGTAGGCAATGTTGCAGGGATTGCATTCCACGCGGAGTCAACCATCACAAATTTCAACCCGCGACGCTGGTAATGCTGCTCCAACTTCAACATTATGGGTAGATATTTCAGTCTCCATACTTCTTGATTGTAGCTCTTCCAATACTGACCACAGCCCATCCCAAGTCCAAAGGGGAAAATTATGCGATTAATTTTATATTCTTCTTCTCTTGTTAAGATGACTGCGAAGGCCTTACGCAGAGATTTTGTAAACCAATAGCGACGCATTTCTTCTGTATCCAACTGTAAGCCTCTGTAGTAGTGCGGGTCGGTAGCATTTAACGTCTTGATTTCCTTCATCGTCATGTTTAGGGGTTTAGACGATTTCCCTCCGGCGTGATGTGATATTAATCCAATGAGGTGAGGTAGATGAGGGTCGTCACCAATTCGATTGTTGAATTGAGGGGGTTCACCATAGACTATCTCTCCAGGCATGACTCGATCTCTTCTCTCTGCACGATTTTTGTAAGGTAGTTTGCTCCGATGAATGCGAGCATAAGGATAACGAGTCCATAATTCTTCAACCACCTCACTCATCATCACGCTAGTGGCGTCCATATCGTAGATGATGCAATCGGAGTAAGAGTACTCCGAAAAAGATGAAAGGCTGCCAGCTACAGTCGTCAACATCTTAGCTGATGAGTAGAGTAGAGGAAGTGAGACGGAGAGCGGTGAGCAGTCACCCCTTTATACGGTTGTGCGAAGGTTAGTGGGTTTCCTGTTTTGTTTCGTCCCTGTTTCCCTGGGACAGGCTAAAATCACTTTGACGTTATAAGGTTTTAAACTCCCCTGCATATTTTGAATAATGGGGAGGTAAGCACTTTCCCACTCTACATCTTCACAACGACCTGACATACCTACACCCCAAGGGAGAATAACTTTCTTGATCTCCTCAGTATCTTCAATATACAATATGAGTTCTTCTAAAGATTTCGCCAAGTATAACAAGCGATTTTCTTTCGTATCAGCACGCAAACCTTTAACCATAGCGTAATCTTTTGATTTATCGGTAATGGCTTGAGCAATAGCATTCCTCTCAATAGGCTTCCCTAATCCATACTGAGTTGCCAAGGCTACTATGCTTGGTCCTTGACTGCCTCTGCTGATGTGAATGGNAATTTAACGTCTTGATTTCCTTCATCGTCATGTTTAGGGGTTAGACGATTTCCCTCCGGCGTGATGTGATATTAATCCAATGAGGTGAGGTAGATGAGGGTCATCACCAATCGATTGTTGAATTGAGGGGGTTCACCATAGACTATCTCTCCAGGCATGACTCGATCTCTTCTCTCTGCACGATTTTTGTAAGGTAGTTTGCTCCGATGAATGCGAGCATAAGGATAACGAGTCCATAATTCTTCAACCACCTCACTCATCATCACGCTAGTGGCGTCCATATCGTAGATATGCAATCGGAGTAAGAGTACTCCGAAAGATGAAAGGCTGCCAGCTACAGTCGTCACCATCTTAGCTAATGAGTAGAGGAAGTGAGACGGAGAGCGGTGAGCAGTCACCCCTTTATACGGTTGTGTGCGAAGGTTAGTGGGTTTCCTGTTTTGTTTCGTCCCTGTTTCCCTGGACAGCTAAAATCACTTTGACGTTATAAGGTTTTAAACTCCCCTGCAGATTTTGAATAATGGGGAGGTAAGCACTTTCCCACTCTACATCTTCACAACGACCTGACATACCTACACCCCAAGGGAGAATAACTTTCTTGATCTCCTCAGTATCTTCAATAAATATTGAGTTCTTCTAAAGATTTCGCCAAGTATAACAAGCGATTTTCTTTCGTATCAGCACGCAAACCTTTAACCATAGCGTAATCTTTTGATTTATCGGTAATGGCTTGAGCAATAGCATTCCTCTCAATAGGCTTCCCTAATCCATACTGAGTTGCCAAGGCTACTATGCTTGGTCCTTGACTGCCTCTGCTGATGTGAATGGATCCGGGTGTTGGACGGTCTTCTCTGATGCATCTCTTTAGATTATACAATTGCGTTCTGGCGTAAGCTGTGGCGTGAGGATACTTATCAGCAATGTCCTGCGACATGCCGTAGGGGGAGCATGATATGCAATTTACAGAGTAGACAATGCAGCACTCTCGATTGTTAAACTCCTCATCCGTCATGTATCCCTGATGAATTTCTACAGAGTTCATTTTGGCTATGGAGATCTTTTTCCCAACGCGATATATATGAAACACAGGGATGTGATGCGCGGGCAGTAATGAATTAGTATGATCAACCACCCCCCTTTTATCCTCATCGGGGGCGTGTGTGGCACGCGCGCAGGCTCTCAGGTTAGTTTCCAGTTACTGATTAACCTCACTCTGTAGCTATGTATTTTTATATTATTTATTTATATAATAAATATATATTATTATTATTATTATTATTTAATAAACGTGGATTATAGTCCATTCTAGCAGTAAGAATGGTGTAATGCTATAATCTCAACAATGAGGTTTTTATTTGACTTTGCACTATGCTTGGATTTTTTTTCTAAGTTGAGGAGAGCTAGGTATATTCCTTCACATCTCGTTCACTATAGAAATTAGTCTAAGGCCGTGTTGTGTATATAACACATTTATCTCCGACAAAACTACTCTCCCTGGACGGGTGTTTTATAGTGTGTGTAAA
>WNGS01010373.1:10000-14679 GCA_020271785.1 Procambarus virginalis
CTCAGCTATATTGATAGTACCAGTGACAGTGATAATGAGGTTGAGCATGAAATAATCGCACCTCCCCCACCCAAACGACCGATGAAACGATGTGTTAATCGTCTGACTATAGAAAAAAAACCTTCCAAGCCTAAAGCTAAAAAGAACTTTTTGAAAAACCGCTGAAATCCAGTAGTCATGTAACCGCATTATGTTATGTTATGTTATGTTATCTTCATGTGTGGTGTGTGTTATGATGTGATATGTCTTACCAAGATAAATATGTGTCTTATATTAAGCCTATCGGTTATTGAATAAACTATTTTTCCATCCACTATGTTAACACCATGTGACTGCATTATGATGTGATATGTTTACCAGTTGTTGAATAAAAGTCTGTCAAGATAAAAATATGTAATGTCTGTCAGTTATTGAATAAAAACGTATTAAGAGAATGATAAACTTTTTTTCCATCCACTATGTTAACACCAGTCTCGGTTTTTTTCTATCTAGAATTTATAGGTGGTGAACATGTCTCCCCAAACTCATCTGTGCTTATTTCACAATTATATAATAATAATAAGACATGTAATTGAGCTGGACTAAGTCTCACTTACTTTTCATAATGTTATTTGGACTGCTGAAAAGATGATGAGATCCACGTTACGTTAGGTTAAAACTGTCACACTGTCAGCAGTCTCTGTTTTTTTTTCTGCTGGATCGAACGATTACTAATGGCTGATGAGTGAAAACTTCCCGCTATGGAAAGACACAAGGTCAGACCCTAACGAGACGGAATGAGTAGACAGACATACATTTTTCAAATGTTATTTATTTGGATAGAAGAAAGTTTGACTGTGATACAGGTCAGAGCTATTTCACTATCGACTCATTCGGTCTGTTTACATTTGGATAATGTAGGTCTGATTTCAAGGCTGTGAGACGATCTTGAACTCATGGATAATGAACAAGTCAATTTAATAATAGTATCAAGACTATGTTTTTCCGCATTGACTTATATATGAATGGTGAGTGACGTTGTGTGTTACAAGGTCTGCAGTAACGGTATAGAAAGAAGAGGTGATGGAGATTGAGAAAAAACACGCTTACATTTCAATGATATTTATTGCGTCAGCTGATGTTGGGATCATAGTTAACAAAATTTGTTGGTAGTGATCACGACTCACGATTAATGATATTTGGGCAGAGAACGACGTCAGCATGTTGGTCATGTTACGTTATACGGTTATAAGGGTGTGAGATATGGGGGCCCGAAAATTGACATTAGTCTTCCATCCTCTGGTGAGCTGTCAGTCTAAGTGAAATGAAAAAGATACGTGAACAGTGGCAGCAGGAGAAAGGAAATGATGTTACTTTTCCAAACTATTAAATGATCTGAATAGAGAGAGAGAGAGAGAGAGAGAGAGAGAGAGAGAGAGAGAGAGAGAGAGAGAGAGAGAGAGAGAGAGCGGATGGATTGAGGGATGGGGGGTGGATGGATGGGTGGATGGATAGGTGGATGGAGGGATGGATGGATAGGGTGGATGGTACACCCCATTACCGCCACTCCCCAGTGCGAGGGGGCGGTAAGTGGAATAGTGAGACCCCACTGCTGCTGCTAGCTACATTTCCTCTCCTTAACGAAACCGCATTGGGTAGGCGGAAGTAACGGCAGTCATTGCGCACCCTCTGGGAGGAGGAGATAAGATCCCAGTTACAAGGAAATGCTTTCAGTTTGACTCTGAGCAGTGGGGCAGTACACTCACACACCCTCTCTGCGGTCTTTGAAAACGCTTAAGGGTACGTGGGTAATGGTCTACATCCGTTTGGACTGACCCCTTCCATGCAATTGTTACATAAAACAGACCTTATCCGCCAACTGGTACATCTTAAGAGAGACTCTGCCCTCTCACCCTCCTCCACACTTCCTGTCTTGTATGGCCGAACTATGTCCCAATACCTCCTGTAAGGGGAAACTAATGGACGTCATGGATCGCCAACAGCTGCATTGGGTGAGAAAAAGTTAAAAATAATGACTCTCATCTTAACTCCGAAACATATACCCACACCAGCTACATGGAAATACAGTTAGCTAGTGAAAGGTGTCCAGTACACACACCCTTCTGAAGACATAGACATAAAACAGACCTTCTCTGCCTACTGCTGCCGCATCTCATTCACATCTTAAGAGCCTCTCCTCTCGGTCTGTCTGTCTGTCTGTCTGTCTACCTCTTTCTTTCTCTCCTACTCTCCTGGCACTTCAACTCTCTCAAGTGCTACCTAAACGGAAGCTGAACCAAAAACCACAAACCACAAAATGGCTCTAAACGCTCACGCCATAGGGGAAGGTCCCCTCCCTCCCTCACCCCTGTCCCTCCCCTGCCCCAACAACATATGTTGGATCATCTAGAGCACTCACCACATACTCTAGACGCATAGCAATACATAGTCTTTAATCATAAACTATTATCTACACACAGGATTAAGTAGGCGAAGAGTCACAATAACGTGGCTGTAGTATGTTGACCAGACCACACACTAGAAGTTGAAGGGATGACGACGTTTCGGTCCGTCCTGGACCATTCTCAAGTCGCTTGTGATGAGGAGGTAGAGAACGGGAAATAAATAGGCAAGAGAGAGGTGAGGAGGAAAGTAAGGTGTAGAGAATAGTAGTAATAATGAGAACTGCAGAAGGCCTATTGGCCCATACGAGGCAGCTCCCATTATAACGAAGGAAAGGTAATAGGAATAAGCAGAGGATAGCAAGGGAGCGTAGGAGAAGACATGAACAGAAAAAGTGGAGAAGAGAGAAAGAAAGATAAATGGAAGGGGTAAGCTTATGTTAAGTCACGTTTGTTAGAAAGATTAGAGCATTTGAGTATGTACTGTGAAAGGGAAGAGTCCACAGCAACAAAGCCAGGACTCAAGTTCATGTTGGGTACATTGTGTATAAGAGCCGATTCTACAAGACGGCGTCTGTGAAGAGTAGAGGCAGGAAAGATTATTTGGAGGAAGACCAATCAATGGGATGATTAGAATCCCTCACATGGCAGAAGAGAGCATTGTTAGTGTCTGCAGACTTAACACTTCTCTTGTGTTCCTAAGTCTGTCATTCAGTGTACGGCCAGTTTCGCCAAAGTATTGGAGAGGACAAGATGAACAGGAAATAGAGTAGACACCAGCAGCATTAGAAACAGGAGGAGCAGTGTGAACTAGATTGCTACGAAGTGTGTTAGTTTGTCGAAAGGCGAGTTTAATGTCAAGAGGACGAAAGGTATTGGTAAAAGTTTTGAGTTCAGATATGAAGGGAAGGCATAGTACAGTGCTACTAGTGTTGGAAGCAGGTTTAGGATGAAAGAAATTTCGTTTAGCTTGAGAGTAGGCAGAGTTGATGAAATGCAAAGGATAACCAAGGCGAGAGAATGATTTGTAGATAAAGGAAATTTCAGAATCAAGAAACTGAGGGTCGCTGATGCGTAGAGCGCGGAGGAGAGAGAGACGAGGACATTTTTCTTAACAGATGGAGGATGGTAGGAAAAGAAGTGAATGTACATGCCACTATGCATGGGTTTACGGTAGACAGAGAAAGAGAACCCAGACACAGAGCTGTGAACATGAACATCAAGAAAAGGAAGGAGGGAGGGAATAGATTCCCACTCAACTTTGAAATGGATAGAAGGAGCCAGATTGTTAAGAGAGGCGAGGAAAGGCTGGAAAAGATTAAGGTCATGAGGCCATAAAGCAAAAATGTCATCAACATAGCGAAGCCAGAGAGAGGGACGAGTATCAATAGAAGGAAGAAGAACAGTTTCGAAGTATTCCATGTAGAAATTAGCAAGAACAGGGAGAGAGGGGAACCCATAGCGACACCGAAAGTTGAGTGTAATATTTACCGTTAAAAGAGAAAGAGTTAGATTCAACACACAGTCTAATGAGATCGAGGAAAACGCCAGTGGGAAGTGGGAGAGGAAGGAGGCCCTCTGACGCCTTCCGTCTAAGGAAAGAGAGAACGTCATCGAGCGGAACATTAGTGAACAGAGAGTCGACATCAAGACTAAGCATCTTACAAGAGGGTTGCAGGCGCAGTCTTTCTATGAAGTCCTGAGAGTGACGAAGGTGGGCAGGGGAAAAAAGTGCCTAGGTAAGGTGTCAGGGTTTTAGCGAGCCAGGAGGCAAGAGAATAGCTGACAGAGCCCCGTGAAGAAATGATAGGACGAAGAGGAACACCAGGTTTATGAGTCTTAGGAAGACCATAGAAATAAGGAAGTGAAGGGCAGATGACACGGAAACGCTTAATGAGATCAAAGTCAAGAGGGCAAAGACTAGAGAGCTGTCTTAGTTGCGGTTAAAGGAAGTTTTGAGGCGATCCAAAGGGTTAGAAGTCAGAGGAGCATAAGTGTGAGAGTCAGAGAGCAAGACATCTGCTTTCCGGAGGTAGTCCTCACGGTCAAGGACAACCACCGAATTGCCTTTGTCGGACGGAAGGATAAGAATAGAGTTGTTAGATTTTAGGGAGGCAAGGGCAAGCTGGAAGCGACGAGGAAGGTGGTGATTTTTAGAAAACAAGCTGTCAAGAACGGGGATGAGGGCCCTCTAAAGGCAGACAGTCCGAAAGAGTACTAGAATTAGAATTGACAAACCTGTCAAAGGAACTAATGAGATCAATGCCACAGCGTGGGCCAGGGGAAGTAGCAAAAAGA
>WNGS01010373.1:26299-36735 GCA_020271785.1 Procambarus virginalis
CAGAACAAGACCAAGGAGTTCTTGCTGGTGCTTAGAAAGAGAGTAGGACGAAAGGTTACCTTTCCTTCGTTATAATGGGAGCTGCCTCGTATGGGCCAATAGGCCTTCTGCAGTTTCATTATTACTACTATTCTCTACACCTTACTTTCCTCCTCACCTCTCTCTGCCTATTATTTCCCGTTCTCTACCTCCTCATCACAAGCGACTTGAGAATGATCCAGGACGGACCGAAACGTCGTCATCCCTTCAACTTCTAGTGTGTGGTCTGGTCAACACAGGATTAAGTCTACGGAAAACAAACATACATATTCATTTACTCTTAACAACATATCTACATACCTCTTACTTTACCACATACCACATAGCCCTACATACTCTCCTACACCCCAAACAACATGACCCCAATCTTCCCTGACCACATACCCAAACACCAGATGCTCACACGCGTCCGACACGCCCCAACTTCCGAGAAAACCCCCTTACAACATTATGTGGCTACATACCTGAGCACCACATGGCCAAGCTGGCTCTAATGAGCTCACCTGGCCAGATGCTGCGCGTCCCTCTAGTCGCAGGGGGGTCCACCTAGCTGAGGCTGCGTGTCCCTCTAGTCACAGGGGGTCCCCCTGGCAGATGGCGCGCGTCCCTCTAGTCACACTTTTCCCTACTGATATCACGCCAGACCTGTCCTTTGAAGCCCAATATCAAGAGGATAACATCAGCAGCATATGCTAGGCTGGCTAGCATAAGAACGGCATTTAGACACTTGTGCAAGGAATCATTCAGAACTTTGTATACCATGGACTATAACATCAACATGCGTTTGGGGATAAAGTGATATGATGGTGGGGGCAGTGGAGTGTGTACGGAAAACAGTGAAGTGGACCAAGAAAATGTTTTTCACCTCGTTGACGTAACAATGCTGAACAGTTACAATATGTATCTTGTCAAAACAGGTGGTAAACGTAGTTTCCGTGCATTCAATTTTACTGTAGTAACACAATTACTACAGAAGTTTGGCAAAGTAATTCCTGGTGTACAGAGGCCCATTCTGAACCCGGTATTGCACCATGCTCCAACACCCAGGCTCGCTTACAGGGATGCCTTTTTGACACACAATCTCAGGTTTTACCACCAACTGGAAAGCGTGCAGTAGGCCAGCGTGCGTGTGTAGTATGCTGGTCAACAACCAAGAGGGAACAGAAAAGAAAAATGGTGATGACTTGGTGCCAAGCGTGTCAGGTCCCTCTGTGCCATGTCCGATGTTTCAACGAGTATCACAGTCTTGATGACTCCTAAATGTCCAAGACTGGTGCCAAAACATGTAAATACAGAATAAGTGAGTGTATATAGTGGAAATAAATCATAAGACATTGTATATTTTATTGTGAAATAAGACATTTTTGTGCAAATACTTGTGACACTATATGTGGATACAATATACATTGACAACAGTTTTATGTTTATAAATCATTTTGTGAGAACATATTGAGCCACACCAGTGAAAAAAATGGGTGTAAAATACTCCATAGATACTGTAAATAATAACGCGAAAATAAATTCGCGGCAACTCGCGCTCCTCCTCCGTCGCGCCTGACTCACCCCGAGCGCACAGCGGTCCAGCAAAGATCAGGCGTGATGTCATCGACGGTCTTCTCGGGTCATTTACGTCCATGGTAAGTGTAATGAAATTTTTTATTATTTTTCCCATGCTCAGGGAACACAAATAAAGACATTAAAAAGAAGAAAATTTTTTTTGAATTTTTTTTGTTGCGCGTGTGGGTGTTAATTCCATTTGGACCCCTAGCGGTTTGAGGGTTAAATATGACCGAAAAAGTAAGATAAATAATTCTAACACGAATTTTCTCAATATTTCTTATGTTTCTTTTCACTGTCGATGGTAATTGAAAAATCAGTTCTCCAAAATTCATTTTTATTTCTAGTCTGACACGACAGTTGAACGCGTTTCGTAATAATTTACTACATTTTCAATGACTAATTTTCACACACACAACAATAACCTGCAAACACTAAACAGATTTTTTACTATGCTATAATTCAAACGGCTTTTCATTTTATACCTGCATTTGGGACATCAGAAGAAGGAAGGTCAAACGCCATGCAACCTCTGAAGAGACAACTAACACAACACCTGTACCCCCTATTAGACTATTTTACAAGAACTTCTTTTCCACAGCTCATAAAACGGAGGAAAGGGTCCTGAAAGATATTGTTAATAGAAACGTTATTCCTACAGACAAAAATCTGAAGATGCAATCGACGATTTGCTATAAAACCAAGAAGCTGGCAACCTACTCATGAGAAACTCTCCAGACACAAAGCAGAACGCTTTGAAAGAGACCAATGTCGTCTATGCCTTCAAATGCCCACTTGAGGACTGTAAGCCTCAAAGAACTTAGTATATAGGCAAGACAACAACATCTCTTACCAGGCGATTAACAATGCATAAGCAACAGGGCTCCATTAAGGAACATATAATCTCTTCCCACAACCAGACCATCACCAGAGAAGTCTTAACAAAAAACACGGAAATCATCGATAGATACAGCGATAGCAGGCGGCTTGATATCTGCAAGGCACTACACATTAAGAAGTCAACACCAGCAATCAACAGCCAATTAATACACAACTATATTCTACCCACTTCAAGACTCCGCACCAATATAGAAGCATCAAGAAATATGGGCCAATAGGCCCTCTGCAGTTACTTCCATTCTTCCCCTTTAACTTTACCCAAAATATTACCCCATATTTCGTGTTCTATCCTGTGTTGAACGATTGTTTTTACCTCATCCAAAACTGTTGTAACATATCACCTCACCTAAATGCAGGTATATAAAATGAAAAGCCGTTTGAATTATAGCATAGTAAGAAATCTGTTTAGTGTTTGCAGGTTATAGTTGTGTGTGTGTAAACTAAAAGTCTTTGAAAATGTAATAAGTTATTACGAAACGCGTTCAAGTGTCGCGTCAGGCTAGAAATAAAGATGAATTTTGGAGAATTGATTTTTCATTTACAATATACAGTGAAAAGAAACATAAGAAATATTGAGAAAATTCGTGTTAGAATTATTAATCTTACTTTTTCGGTCATATTTAATAATATATGTCTACAGGAAAGATTGCTACCAAAATATACTAATATGTATATGTATATATATACAGAGTTCTTACTTATGCAATGATTTAAACGATGATTGATTGATTGATAAAGATTAAGCCACCCAAGAGGTGGCACGGGCATGAATAGCCCGTAAGTGGTACAATTTTTTTTTTCAGTAATTCATTTCAGTATTGTGAGGTTGCGTTTAATCGTCAAGCTGTTATCGCGGGGGAGGATACTGCTTCACAGTCTTTATGAGTGTGTACAGCTGCTGGACACTTATTTAAACAGCTTTAATTTGATTTTATACCCGCATTTTGGGTGAGGTGATATGTTACAACAGTTTTGGATGAGGCGAACAAAACTTTCAACACAGGATAGAACACGAAACAATGGGGGGGGGGGGTATTAATTGGGTAAATTGAAGGTAAGAATGGAAGTAACTGCAGAGGGCCTATTGGCCCACATTTCTTGATGCTTCTATATTGGAGCGGAGTCTTGAAGTGGGTAGAATATAGTTGTGCATTAATTGGCTGTTGATTGCTGGTGTTGACTTCTTGATGTGTAGTGCCTCGCAGATGTCAAGCCGCCTGCTATGCTGTATCTATCGATGATTTCTTTGTTGTTTGCTAAGACTTCTCTGGTGATGGTCTGGTTGTTGGAAGAGATTATATGTTCCTTAATGGACCCCTGTTGCTTATGCATCGTTAATCGCCTGGAAAGAGATGTTGTTGTCTTGCCTATATACTGAGTTCTTTGAGGTTTACAGTCCCCAAGTGGGCATTTGAAGGCATAGACGACGTTGGTCTCTTTTAAAGCGTTCTGCTTTGTGTCTGGAGAGTTTCTCATGAGTAGGCTGGCCGTTTTTTTGGTTTTATAGTAAATCGTCAGTTGTATCTTCTGATTTTTGTCTGTAGGGATAACGTTTTTATTAACAATATCTTTCAGGACCCTTTCCTCCGTTTTGTTAGCTGTGGAAAAGAAGTTCCTGTAAAATAGTCTAATAGGGGGTATAGGTGTTGTGTTAGTTGTCTCTTCAGAGTTTGCATGGCGTTTCACCTTCCTTCTTATGATGTCTTCAATGAAACCATTGGAGAAGCCGTTGTTGACTAGGACCCGCCTTACCCTACAGAGTTCTTCATCGACTTGCTTCCATCCTGAGCTGTGGCTGAGAGCACGGTCGACATAAGCGACCATATACATATTATATATACATATATTATATATACATATATACACATACATATTCAACCACCTACACTAATACACACATCAATAATCTTTTGTATCACAAGTGATTCAACAAGAGGCTCACAAAAGTCACTATAGAAGGCACTTTACATCTATGGTGAGTCACACAGTTACTAGTCTTGCTGCACACCCACCCAACTGGGCGCAGCTTTACAGTCATGTGCTCCACACCCACCCAACTGAGCGGCAGCTTTACAGTCATGTTCCACACCAACCCAACTGGGCGGCAGCTTTACAGTCATGTTCCACACCCACCCAACTGGGCAGCAGCTTTACAGTCATGTGCTCCACATCCACCCAACTGGGAGGCAGCTTTAGAGTCATGTGCTCCACACCCACCCAACTGGGTGGCAGCTTTACAGTCATGTGCTCCACACCCACCCAACTGGGCGGCAGCTTTACAGTCATGTGCTCCACATCCACCCAATTGGGAGGCAGCTTTAGAGTCATGTGCTCCACACCCACCCAACTGGGCGGCAGCTTTACAGTCATGTGCTCCACACCCACCCAACTGGGCGGCAGCTTTACAGTCATGTGCTCCACATCCACCCAACTGGGCGGCAGCTTTACAGTCATGTGCTCCACACCCACCCAACTGGGCGGCAGCTGTACAGTCATGTGCTCCACATCCACCCAACTGAGCGGCAGCTTTACAGTCCTGTGCTCCACACCCACCCAACTGGGCGGCAGCTTTACAGTCATGTGCTCCACACCCACCCAACTGAGTTGCAGCTTTACAGTCATGTGCATGCATTACCTACAGTAAGAAAATTTTGGATACTTCGCTAAGATTTCGGGCAGCACATCATTATGAGTGAAGTACTTACAAATTTCTTGTACACCATTGATGGTGTTATCTCTGAATTCCGCGATATTTTCACATTCAATTATATAATGAAGCAAAGTATGCGAATAGATCTGCTGACAGAGTTTACATTTTGTCAAATCTACATCAGCAGATGTTACAAACTGCCAGAGGTACTTGTAGCCGAGCCTAAGCCTAGCAGTGGTAACATCTAGAAGTCTGCTAACCTTATTGGATGACCCATAGACGTGCGGTACTTCCTGCATAATAGAATGATGATAGATGGAGGAACTGGTGTGAATTTCACTTTGCCTCAAGTCTCCGAAATTCAGTTGATGTTCCCGGAATATTACTGCCCTCAGGCTGCTCATGGGCAGTCCGAGTTGGAAATCAATTCCCTCTCTATGAGCAAAAGTTTTGGCCAACTCATCAGTTCTATCATGTATTCGTAGACCAGTATGGGAAGGAATCCACAAAAGACAGACTCTGACTCCATCATTGATTATTTCATTGTATCTGTGTCTAGCTTCAGAGATAAGCACGTCACAGTTATGCCTTAGGGAGCTGAGGGCAGTCAAGGATGACAAGGAGTCACTTACAATTAGCGTGTCAACTTTGGATTCATATATGCGCTCGAGTGCAAGGATTATGGCAACCAATTCTGTTTGAAGAGTGGAGGCCCAGTTACTTAGTCTCGCTCCACACTCATGGGAGAAAGAACCATCTCTCCCTGTCACAACAACTGCACTTCCAGCTGCACCATAGGACTGATGCAAGGATCCATCAGTGTAAATAATCTGGGATAGTGAGCGCTCTCTGACTAAAGCATCAATTTGGCTTAAGGCATTGTACTTTGCCTCTTGTCGAAGCAAGGCTTGTTCTTTATTCAGTTTCTTGGGTGGGAAAGGGGGGAACAGTAATTAGGAAGAGTGATCTCCCATGGGGCAGGAAAGTGTTGGTGTTGTCTCTCGGTGGAGGTGATGAATATTATACATTCTGAGCACAGTGGCAGTCTTGGTAATCCATTTGGAGGGATGCTGACCTTCAAGGAAGAAGGGTTGGAGGGCTTCAGTGCAGGGGTTAGGGTGGGTTAGCCTAAGCATCTTGATACCAATCAAAGCATTAATTTCAATGATGCGATCACTTACACATGAAATATTCAGGTCCTTCCTAATGTTTAGTAATTTAGTTGTAAGGGGGCATCCAAGGATAATCCTCATGGCTTCGTTTTGCATCTTTTCCAGCCTCCAAGCATTCTCTCAGGCACCAGAGCAAGCATGGGTGCAGCATAATCAATCAGTGACCTAATATATGAGAGATACACCATTATGCCAATTCTCACATTTGCACCATAGTTTGGATGGTAGCCTGCCACAGCCTTCAGAGCACGGAGCCTCTCTCTACATTGGCAACCCAGTCTGGCTACAACATTTCGGTAAACTAGAACCTCAAGCCCAAGGTATTTGTATCTGGTTACATAGTCGAGCAGAAAGCCATCATCCAACTGCATTTTGCGAACGGCTCCACCCCGTCTGGGTGGACGTCGGTTCAGGGTTTTTGTTTTCTCTACTGAGATGACTAAGCATAGTTCCTGACATGTGTACAATGCAGAGTTCAGAAAATTTTGAGTGTTGGTATACCCATTGGTGTGGATCAGTATATCATCCGCATAGCTAATGATGTGTTCGCTTGGGCTCCTAGTTACTGAATTTAAAAGTACATTGATTAACACATTGAACAGAGAAGGACTAAGGACACCTCCCTGAGGAGTGACAAGTTCAAAATCTCTCGTTACACTCTTATGCCCTTGGAACAGTACAGATGACTTCCTGTTGGATAGATAGCCTCTTATCCACCGTAGAAGCCATCCTCCAACATTCATTTTAGTAAGTTCGCTCAGAATGACGTGTGGGTTAGCAATGTCAAGGCTGACTTAAGATGTAGGAAAGTGGTATATGACCTATCAGTATGCAGGGTGAGGAATGTGGTAATACAGTGATGTACACTCTTTCCATGCGTACAGCCATATATCTGGGTAGACAACATGTTACTAATTCTGTAAAGGAGACGGTTGAGAACCATCCCCTCAAGACACTTACAGAGACAACTAGTGAGGGAGATTGTGTGAAAAGCACTCTGCTGGTTTGGTTTAGGAATGGGAATAATAAGACTGTTGGTCCATGACTTTCGAAGCTCCCCAGTTACATAGCTCATAATATACAATTGAAGCAAGGGATTCTCTGGAACTGGCAGAAGCATACGCAGTATGTTGTAAGTAACTCCATCCTCCCCGGGTGATGTAGCTTTGCCTTTATGTAGAGCAGAGTCTAGTTCGTATTTAGTAAAAATCATGTCACAGTCATCCTCTTGATGAAGCATGAAGTCAAGGATCCTTGCTCTATCAACATATCTATTATACAATTCAATCTGTGTTGGTAGAAGAAGACTGTCAAAGCTGGAAGTGGTGGCCCAAGCATCAACAAGCTCATTTGCTATGTGCAGAGGATTAGGGTGCGAGATCTCTGCAGCATTTTTCCCTTTGATCTTGTTGATATCCTTCCATGCCCGACTTAATGGCGTGTGAGAATTGAGACCACTGACAAAAGTTTCCCAGTCTGCCTCAGCCCCACCATACGTTCCCTGGCCTCAGCCAGAGCCGTTTCAGAGAGCTTAAGCATTTCAGCAGTGCGGGTCCTTCTATAAACTAGTCCAATTCTTCTGGCAGTGCGTTTTAGTGCATGCAATTTAGAATCATTATAATAAGCATAAGTGCTATGACCAGTGTAATTTGGGTAACGTGGCCTGGACGATGGATCAAGTGATTCTATAAACTGCTCGATAGTACCATTGTTAAAATCTTCAACAGATGAAGGCTTGGATGAACTGTACCATTCTGACACATGAGCAACAAAATTGTCTCTTTGGTCGAGAGGAACAGCCAGCCTTTTCCGCTTGAATATTCCGCCGGGGAGGATAGATCTCTTAAACAGTCTGAATACAGATAGGAAGGTCAGCATAATTAAAGTTACCAGGAGTTCATTAATTAGTACATAGTTTTTTCTCTTATTTAGTACATAGTTTTTTCTCTTAAACTGGATGATAGAGGGGTAGTCTTTAACGTGATTGGGAATACAAACATACATACATACATACATACATACATACATACATACATTCATACATACATACATACATACATACATACATACATACATACATACATACATACATACATACATACATACATACATACATACATACATACATACTTACATACATACATATAAACATACATACATGCATACATTCATACATACATACATACATACATACATACATACATACATACATACATACATACATACATACATACATACATACATACATACATACATACATACATAGACTCATTCCTCTCAATGTTTGCTGACGATGCCAAAATTATGAGAAGGATTAAGACAGAGGAGGACTGCTTGAGGCTTCAAGAAGACCTAGACAAACTAAAGGAATGGTTGAAAAAATGGTTGTTAGAGTTTAACCCAAGCAAATATAATGAAGATAGGTGTAGGGAGCAGGAGGCAAGTTACAAGGTATCATTTGGGAGATGAAATTCTACACGAGTCAGAGAGAGAGAAAGACCTGGGGGTTGATATCAGTAGGGAAAAGTGTGACTAGAGGGACGCGCGCCATCTGCCAGGGGGACCCCCCTGTGACTAGAGGGACACGCAGCCTCAGCCAGGTGGACCCCCCTGCGACTAGAGGGACGCGCAGCATCTGGCCAGGTGAGCTCATTAGAGCCAGCTGGCCATGTGGTGCTCAGGTATGTAGCCACATAATGTTGTAAGGGGATTTTCCAGGAAGTTGGGGCGTGTCGGACGCGTGTGAGCATCTGGTGTTTGGGTATGTGGTCAGGGAAGATTGGGGTCATGTTGTTTGGGGTGTAGGAGAGTATGTAGGGCTATGTGGTATGTGGTAAAGTAAGAGGTATGTAGATATGTTGTTAAGAGTAAATGAATATGTATGTTTGTTTTCCGTAGACTTAATCCTGTGTGTAGATAATAGTTTATGATTAAAGACTATGTATTGCTATGCGTCTAGAGTATGTGGTGAGTGCTCTAGATGACCCAACATATGTTGTTGGGGTAGGGGAGGGACAGGGGTGAGGGAGGGAGGGGATAGGGAGTCTGAGGGAGAGTGAGGGGACCTTCCCCTATGGCGTGAGCGTTTAGAGCCATTTTGTGGTTTGTGTTTTTTGTCAGCTTCCGTTTAGGTAGCACTTGAGAGAGTTGAAGTGCCAGCAGGGTAGGAGAGAAAGAAAGAGGTAGACAGACCGACAGACAGACAGACAGACAGACAGACAGACAGACAGACAGACAGACAGACAGACAGACAGACAGACAGACAGACCGACAGACAGACAGACAGACAGACAGACAGACAGACAGACAGACAGACAGACAGACCGACAGACCGACAGACAGACCGACAGACAGACAGACAGACAGACAGACAGACAGACAGACAGACAGACAGACAGACAGACAGACAGACAGACATACATACAGACAGACAGACAGACAGACAGACAGACAGACAGACAGACAGACAGACAGACAGACAGACAGACAGACAGACAGAGAGGAGAGGCTCTTAAGATGTGAATGAGATGCGGCAGCAGTAGGCAGAGAAGGTCTGTTTTATGTCTATGTCTTCAGAAGGGTGTGTGTACTGGACACCTTCCACTAGCTAACTGTATTTCCATGTAGCTGGTGTGGGCATATCTTCCGGAGTTAAGATGAGAGTAATAATTTTAACTTTTTCTCACCAATGCAGCTGTTGGCGATCCATGACGTCCATTAGTTCCCCTTACAGGAGGTATTTGGGACATAGTTCGGCCATACAAGACAGGAAGTGTGGAGGAGGGTGAGAGGGCAGTATCTCTTAAGATGTACCAGTGGCGGATAAGGTCTGTTTATGTTACAAATGCAGGGAAGGGGTCAGTCCAAACGGATGTAGACCATTACCCACGTACCCTTAAGCGTTTTCAAAGCCGCCAGAGAGAGTGTGTGAGTGTACTGCCCCACTGCTCAGAGTCAAACTGAATGCATTTCCTTGTAACTGGGATCTTATCTCTCCTCCCAGAGGGTGCGCAATGACTGCCGTTACTTCCGCCTACCCAATGCGGTTTCGTTAAGAAAGGGAGATGTAGCGAGCAGCAGCAGTGGGGTCTCACTATTCCACTTACCGCCCCCTCGCA
>WNGS01010374.1:0-14784 GCA_020271785.1 Procambarus virginalis
ATTACTTTGCATTTACTCGGGTTGAACTTCAACAGCCATTTGTTGGACCATTCACTCAGTCTGTCTAGGTCGTCTTGTAGCCTCCTACTATCGTCCTCAGTTTCAAGCCTCCTCATAATTTTTGCATCATCGGCAAACATTGAGAGAAACGATTCTATACCCTCTGGGAGATCATTTACATATATCAGAAACAGTATAGGTCCAAGGACTGACCCCTGCGGGACTCTACTTGTAACGTCTCGCCAATCTGAGACCTCACCCCTCACACTGACTCTTTGTCTCCTGTTGCTTAGGTACTCCTGTATCCAACGGAGTACCTTCCCTTTCACTCCAGCCTGCATCTCGAGCTTTTTCACTAGCCTCTTGTGTGGCACTGTATCAAAGGCTTTCTGACAATCCAAAAATATGCAGTCTGCCCACCCTTCTCTTTCTTGCCTTATTTTTGTTGCCTGGTCGTAGAATTCAAATTGTGTGTGTGTAGAATTGTGTGTGTGTGTGTGTGTGTGTTCTTAACCACTGGTGTCTTTAGACAACTGGATCCCACTTCACTGGCTGCCAGTTGTCTATTGCAATGATTCCCGACTTGTTTACTACCATGTTTGTTTTTGAAACCATGAATGTAGTTAGTTTCTTCAATCTACTCATTTAGTTCGTTTTATTTGTCTACTTTTTTTACGCTAAAAATGCTTTCTAACATTTTTATATGGCTCATCTACTTCAATCCTCGCCCCTTTGTATTCTCATGGTATTCAGAGTGAACATTCTCAGTTTTCCCTACATTCAGTCTCTCTGAACTTTTTATGTATGGATCATGTCTCCCTTCTCCTTGTGTTCAGTGATGGGCAGTGTCAGAGAAAACTCATTATTTGTCAAAACAAAGTTTCTAGTTTCTTTTATACTTTTATACCAGTGAAAATACTGGTTTCGTTTTATATTTTTTTTCCAAATACTTTTGGGAAAAGTGGTTAGTTGGCACCATTCTTTTCCCCGTCCCATCTCAAATTCTTATCCTGATCCATCCCCAGTGCTATATTGTCGTAATGGCATGGTGCTTACCCTTCATAATTTCATTCGATCCAGGAAAATTTGCTAAATTATTAATAAATAGTTCAAAGATTTAGTTCATTTATGAAAATCAGTATGAATTAAAAGTCTGGGACAAAAAAAGATTATATAAAAGATGTAAAATGTAAAAAAAAAATCAGATAATATATACAAAATAGAAAATATAGGGAGGTACCACCTCTGGCTGGAAGAGGGGACCCATAGCCTCGGAGAAAGGCACACAAAAATCATTAGAGGGGATTTTTAAGTCTCCCCTCACAATGTAGTTTCCATGTTCTTTTGTCATATAAATTAAAAAAGCAGACTGTCCTCGGGCCAGGGTCGTTAAAGAGTGGTCGTCTTCCCACAGCCCGTCCTCATAAACAAAGGCCAAAGTCCATTCCATTTCTGGGGTCGACCGCTGGATGGACTGGACTTCATCTGAGGACGGGTTGCTCCCCATGACTCATTCATCAATTTTCATATACTTTTGTATATAAAATAGATTTGTTCTCATATACGGTATAAGTTAATAGTATTTCAAATTGTATGTAAAGTTAGCCATAAGTTAATTTAGGTTAGGTGTTTAGGTTCTGTTGACGATTATTTCTATTTGAAGCACATGGGTGAAGCATTTACTGAGTGGCAATTCGAAAAAAAATCGTCAGCGAAACACTGTTCGAGAACTGTTCGAACCTCATCAGTTGTGAGTCGTGTTATTGTTTTTCACCCAAAGCAGAAGGTGTGGCGGGTTAGACTAACGAGCCTTTGACTGTATTGATGAGAACAAGCTGAAAAAAATACACATTACAACTTCGAGAACGTAAAGCTAGCGAATGAACAGTTGAGTCGAGGCCTCGGAACTGCTCAATTCGGGACTCACTGCTGCGATGGAATCCGTCTCCAAGATGTTGAGGTGTAGTTGATGACAACCGGCAGTGTAAACAGTGAAATGGTTGTGAGTGACGCAGGGCGCCTTAAGGCCTCACAGTGATCTCTTATAGCAGTGGACGCAACTTTCGTCAAGGGGCAACTTGTGAGGTAAGAGTTACTCACACGCTCACAGTTACGGTGTCTCAGGTATACTCACACGCTCACAGCTACGGTGTCTAAGGTATACTCACACGCTCACAGTTACGGTGTCTCAGGTATACTCACACGCTCACAGCTACGGTGTCTAAGGTATACTTACATGCTCACAGCTACGGTGTCTAAGGTATACTCACACGCTCACAGCTACGGTGTCAAAGGTATACTCACACGCTCACAGCTACGGTGTCTCAGGTATCGTGAGGTCTTCCCCTGGCATAGAGGGGTTACATTTACAACATGTAAACAGGCAAGCACCACCAGATATGAGTGTACAGGGAAAGGATGTCAACGTCTGAAATAATTTCATAAAGCATAATTATTGGTAAACAATGACCGGACTCTAATTGACCAGAAATAGGCAGTAGGCAAATACGCAATTGGGCATTTGCGTAATAGTGGCTCCATTAGTTTGTGTAACTCCTGCCCCTACAACTATACTCTTGTATTACTTTTGTATTATTTGTAGTAATACAAAATAATAAAAAAATACAATTTGTTGATAGGAATTGCTACAAACATTACGGAAGGGAACTATCAGGGGGAAAGCGCCAAGCCATTATGACTATATAGCACTTGGAAGGGGGGGGGGTCAGGATATTTGGATTTGGGATGGGACAGGAGGGGGGGGGGAAGGAATGATGTCCAACCACTTGTGGACGGTAAGGGATTGAACGACGACCCTGCATGGAGCGAGACCGTCGCTCTACCGTCCAGCCCAAGTGGTTCGGCCGAACATCACGGAGTTCCTCTCGAGTATGAGAACTAACAGCTCCCAAATAAGGAAATTTCATATAATTATTCTTGTTAATGACTGGGAATTTTGCCGTTTCAGAAAAATAGATTTTTAAGAATTTTTTTGGCTCTAAAATATTTTGCATTCTATTAAAAAAACTCTTTCGAGTGGTTAATTTAAACATCATATAGTTCCAATTACATCAAAGGTTGAAAGTTCTGTTTAATGAAGCTTTAATTGTATTTACCTTGAATAATTTCAGACAAACCCCCTAAATAATGTAAACCTAGAAGGAACACTATGTTGGTTTATGATGAAAATGAGCAGCAAATTGACCACCAATATTAGTAATTAACAAGAAAGAATCACTATATATCTTTAAGGTGCTTCAATTTCATAAGTAAATGTAAAGTTTTTGAATAGATTCAAAATCAAAGAAGAAAAAAAAATATACTCATATGAGCGATAATTGGAAATCGAAAAATAATCTTATACATATCGATGATTCGAAAAAAATACTTAAATTCAAAGAGACAATTTGTCCAAAGTCCAAAGTTTTTCCAAATTTATCAGGAACATATTATGATAATATGAGCCAAGAACCCATTGCTTACCTCGTTATTTGTGAACAGAATTTCCCTTCAAATTGGCAAAAAACTGAAGCTGAATTTGTAATCTCTAACAATTTACTAAATCTCTTCGTATTCGAACCTAAACTCCAGGATTCTCTCTTGAGTTAGATAATTCAAAATTAACAAAGAAGGTTCTGTAAGTGGGACATTTGGAAGCAAAGACTTAACATCCACTCTAGCCATACCAACATATGTCCACCTTCAAAAACATCACGTTTGATTTTGAATAATCTAGTTCAAGAAGAAGCTTGTTCTATTTAATATGAATAGGAAACAACTTGGTAAATTGTCAGATATTTCATATTCAGCGTCTTGTAGACCAGCAAGGATAGCAGAATTGTAAGACATTAGAGCACGATGACCAGACCACACACTAGAAAGGTGAAGGGACGACGACGTTTCGGTTCGTCCTGGACCATTCTCAAGTCGATTGTGATCGACTCAAGTCGATCACATGTCACAGTTGATTGTGATCAAGTCGATCACAATCGACTTGAGAATGGTCCAAGACGGATCGAAACGTCGTCGTCCCTTCACCTTCTAGTGTGTGGTCTGGTCAACATACTTTAGCCACGTTATTGTGACTCAATCCTTTAAATGGTATTGAATTCGACATGCCTTCTGTTCCATCCCTTAGATTTTAAGAATCATGTATCCCATAACCGTCTGCTTCTTTCTCTTCGTAAATACTTATATTTAGTGTTAGTTGAGGCAGCATGACAGAGAACCATTCCAGCTGAGGTGGTGGAAGTCTAAATGTGTACCTAATGCAGAAATAAGGACTGCCAAGAGAAAATCCCCAGCATGGGGAGAGTTCATGGCTGTGAAGCGAGACAAGTTGCTGGATATTGTTACTGTTTTGAGCGAAGTTGCAGCCTCTTAATACACAATGGGGCTGTACAACATTGATTGTATGCTGGTTTTGTTAAAACTGGTTTGGGTGCTGGGGCTGCTAGGATGTCCCCTTTCGTGGTGCATTCTGCACAACTGAGGTCATGTACCTCCGCTGAGTTACCTAAATTACCAGGTAGAATTTTCTTGATCATGTCGTGTGACGTAGAAGAGAAAGATAAGAAGGCAGGAACAGAACTCTTGAGTTGTAGTGTGGACAGCAGGCCACCAATTGTGACTGGAAGATTGATTTTTGTTTCCTCTAAGAGTATAATTCAGAAGATGGCTGACCGTTTTTCTAGCATGGTCTTCAGCAGAATATCAATCTCTTGAAGCTTAAAGGAGTTTAGACTAATGTGTTGTGGGTTAAAGGCTAAGATTAATTGGCTGGCAGCTAATAATGCACAACTATATTCTACCCACTTCAAGACTCCGAACCTATAAAGAAGCATCAAGAGGAAATGTTGATGCTATAGGATAATAGGCCTTCTGCAGTTACTTCCATTCTTATGTTTTTATACTCATTGGTTCGTGTTTTATCTTGTGGAAATGTCAATCACCTCACCCAAAACTTTAGTACAATATCACCTCACCTAAATGTCAGTATAAATATGGATGTGTGTGTTTGCAGGTTACAGTTGTGTGTATAAACTAAAGTCTTTGAAAATGTAATAAGTTATTACGAAACGTGTTCAGGCGTTGCGTCAGACTAGAAATAAAAATGAATTTTGGAGAATGGATTTTTCAATTACCATCGACAGTGAAAAGAAACATAAGACCTCTGGTGCAATGTGCGGGACCCATAGCCTCGGAGAAGAAAATAAGGAGTATTCAGAGAAGACCTTGTGGATTCTCCCTGAACACTAATATTTTCTTCTACCACCCACATACTTTTGTATACACATAATATATTTATTTTATTTAAACTTTGTTATTTAAACTTTGTTTTAAACTTTATTTAAACTTTGTTATTTAAAACTAGTTTTATTTAAACTTTGTTACAAAAAAGGAGTTACATAAAGGGTACAAAGATGATTATCAGAAGTTGTCGAGTTCCTCCAGCTCCTCAGATGGTGGGCAGGAACCCTGAATGCAGTGTGCATTTCCCTTTGTATCTCCACGCTAAGGCGCTGGAAAAGGAAGCTGGTAGCTCTTGGGTCCCTTGTTGTTTCAATTAGCCTAGAACCCAGTTCCTTAACAAACTGGTAGCACTTTTAGCCCAGGTGCCGAGTGTCTGAGAAGCAATGGGGACAAAATTGTAGTGGTGATCCAGTTCTCTGTACTTACGGGATTTGGCTGCTTCCCTGTGGGTTTAAGCGCCATCTGGTTGTGCAACACTGAAGTCAATGTAGGTGTTAGCCAGGGTTGATATGCACGTGTAGTCCCATACCAACTGCTTGCCATTCTTCCAGGGTTCACTGTGATACCATCCGGGCGACCAATAAGAGTATCAGAGTTACGGGGCGTTAGGTAACGAGGTTCTCTTACAGCTGGGCATCCAACTGTAGTGAGGCTCCTCTTGATGATGTCGTTAACTTCACTGTGCCTCGAGTGCCATCCTCCTGTACTTTGGCAGAGTAGGCCATGGTGGCCGTATCTGTCGGCCACCACCTCGCCGCAAATACACCTATATTTGGTGTGGATTGGGGCAGCAAGACGGAGGGCCAAAGCAATTCGGAGGGCGTGTGGTGTGAGACGCGTACCAGTTGCCGACATTGGGGTTGCTAACAGGAAATCCACTGCATGTGGGGCTGCTACTGCTGTGAGGCGAGCAATGTCGTGTTGTGTTGTTGCAGCACCCAGGCACTCTGCAGCAACTTGGTCTACAATGGGGCCATCCCACCTGGATTGCTTGTGGGCTTTCGGGGATGGTGGTTGAGGTGATGGGCCTGCACGAGAGGCCCACTCTGTGGCACAGCGTGTAAAATTGGGATCATGTACACCTGCAGCTGATGTAAGTAGGCAGGTAGAATTTCCTTCACAAGGTCGTCGGATGCCGAGGAGAACAGGAAGGCTGGTACAGCGATTGTATTGCTGTTCGAACTCGGAGGCCCCAAAGTCTTACGGGAAGAGAGGCTTGTTTCCACTGTAGATCAAGAGAGAGGGAAGAGAACGACCAGAGGAAAGCGCCAAGCCATTACGACTAAATAGCACTTGGAAGGGATCGGGATAAGGATTTGAGATGAGACGGAGGGGGAATGGAATGGTATCCAACCACTTGGACGGTCGGGGATTGAACGCCGACCTGCATGAAGCAAGACCGTCGCTCTACCGTCCAGCCCAAGTGGTTGGCTCATCAAAAGAGAGGTTGAGGGCTTTTTCTATCATTGATCTCAGTAACAGGTCATACTCGCCTAGTTTTTGGCTACTGTAAGATGGTGAACACCTCAGAAAGTAGGTTAACCTGGGGAGGGACAGACATCTGGCGATGAGGTAGAGTGCATCATGAGCATCAATATCCTCAGTCTTCCCATCCATCCTCTAAAGGTCGGCGATTTTCTTATTGCGGATCTCATCGATGACTTTCAATCCCAGGGGAGCTCCTAGGAGTGTGCTGTCTTCAGGTTTAGTTTATGGATATTTGGCAGAACACTCTCTATTCTCTCTACGATACCCTGGTTGGAACATATTATTTCACATTTAGAAGAGTTCAGGGTGAGGCCTAAAACTGCACCTTGCTCCAGGATTTTCTGATGTCCTCCAGGAGGGGGTCTTGGGAGCCAGCTAGGGTACCATCATCCAAGAACCAGATGTTAAGCTCGCTGGACAGAACCTCTGTGACTTGTTTGATGACTAAGCAGAAAAGGAGAGGAGCAAGGGGGTCACCCTGTTGGACACCTTCTCGCGAGTCAATTTCATGTTCGCCAAAAAGTAGCTTCAGATCCATACTGTAGCATGAATGTACAAAAGGATAGAGGGAAGGGAAATGACTATGAACTGCACGGAGTACAGCATCCCTCCGCACCAAATTGAAGGCATTTTTTAAATCTAGCTTGATAAGGGCCTTTTCGTCTGTGATGTTGGCGATGAAGACTCGAGCTGCATGGGCTGCCGCCTCACACCCTTGTGGAATGCCGAACCCGAGCTGCTTTGGCTTCAGCATGTTGGCCGCTGCATCACTAACTGTTCTTGCAGCAGCCTTAGCGACGAGACGCAGGAGGGAATTGCCCACAGCTATTGGCCTGATCCCTCCATCCTTTTTCTTTAGAGCACAAAGAGATGCTCCAAAAAAGATAGGTCTGGTATGTTGCCAGCTAGACGTGTGTTGGTGAATCTGGTTAGTTCTACCAGGAAGCCCTGTGCAATGTCACCAAGTGCAGAGTTGAGCATTTGTTTGATGTGGTTGGGTTTTAGTCCTGTGAACCTACCTGTCCATCCTGTTGGGAAAGACAAGGCTGCTTTATGGACCACAGATTCGGTCACCCAGAGAGGAGTGGCCTTGTTGTTGACCAGTGGAGTCCCTGTGGGACTCACAAAGAGACCAGTGGGACTCCACTGGTGACTTCACGCCAATCTGAGGTCTCATCCCTCACCGTCACTCTCTGCTTCCTATTGCTTAGGTACTCCCTTATCCAATGGAGCACCTTACCAACTACATCTGCCTGTCTCTCCAGCTTGTGTACCAGCCTCTTATGGGGTACTGTGTCAAAGGCTTTCCGACAATCCAAGAAAATGCAGTCCGCCCAGTCTTCTCTTTCTTGCTTAATCTTTGTCACCTGGTCGTAGAATTCTATTAAGCCAGTAAGGCAAGATTTACCTCCCTAAACCCATGTTGGCGATTTGTCACGAAGTCCCTTCTCTCCAGATGTGTAACTAGGTTTTTTCTCACGATCTTCTCCATCACCTTGCATGGTATACAAGTCAAAGACACTGGCCTGTAGTTCAGTGCCTCTTGCCTGTCACCCTTTTTGTATATTGGGACCACAATATACCATAATGTGTGTGTGTGTGTATTTGTGTAAAAAAAAATAGTAACAGTAACAGTTGATTGACAGTTGAGAGGCGGGAGCAAAGAGCCAGAGCTCAACCCCCGCAAACACAACTAGGTGAGTACACACACATGCATTACACCCACATTAAAATCTGGCATAAGTTCAGAGGTTCAGGTGAACCAGGACAAAGAGTAAAGGTTGTATGAGAAATAGCTTCTCGACTTTAATCCAAGCAAATCCCTTCCCACCAAAATGCCGCCCACTCAAGACGAGCACCTTGACCTTTGACCTAATGGGGGAAACCCTACGAGCTAATGGCATTCAGAGGCGCACGCCCAAACACACACACACACACACACACACACACACACACACACACACACACACCACACACACACACACACACACACACACACTCTCTACTGGTGATGTCACCAGTGGGGTCCCATAGGGCTCTGTACTCGGACCTATCCTGTTTCTGATATACGTAAATGATCTCCCAGAGAGTATTGACTCATTCCTCTCAATGTTTGCTGACGATGCCAAAATTATGCGAAGGATTAAGACAGAGGAGGACAGCTTGATGCTTCAAGAAGATCTGGACAAGCTGCAGGAATGGTCAAATAAGTGGTTGTTAGAGTTTAACTCGAGCAAGTGTAATGTAATGAAGGTAGATGTAGGGAGCAGGAGCCCAGATACAAGGTATCATTGGGAGATGAAATACTTCGAGTCAAAAAGAGAGAAGGACCTGGAGGTTGATATCACGCCAGACCTGTCCCCTGAAGCCCATATCAAGAGGATAACATCAGCGGCATGTGCCAGGTTGGCCAACATAACAACGGCTTTTAGAAACTTGTGCAAGGAATCATTCAGAACTTTGTATCCTACATATGTCAGACCAATCTTGGAGTATGCGGCTCCAGCATGGAGTCCATACCTAGTCAAGCATAAGACTAAGCTGGAAAAGGTTCAATTGTTTGCCACCAGACTAGTACCCGAACTGAGGGATATGAGCTACGAGGAGAGACTACGGGAATTAAACCTCACGTCACTGGGAGACTGAAGAGTTAGAGGGGACACGATCGCCACATACAAGATTCTCATAGAAATTGATAGGGTACATAAAGACAGTCTATTTAACACCAGGAGCACACGCACTAGGGGACACAGGTGGAAGTTCAGTGCCCAAATGAGTCATAGAGACATTAGAAAGAATTTTTTCAGTGTTAGAGTAATAGACAAATGGAGTGCATTAGGAAGTGATGTGGTGGAGGCAGACTCCATACATAGTTTCAAGTGTAGATATGATAGAGCCCAGTAGGCTCAGGAACCTGTACACCAGTTGATTGACGGTTGAGAGGCGGGACCAAAGAGCCAGAACTCAACCCCGCAAGCACAACTTGGTGAATATAACTAGATAGTACACACAACTATGTGTACTCACCTAGTACAACTAGGTGTGTACTCACAGTTTTACGTAAGACTACATTTTTCTTTTAAGTTGTGCTACATTAAATGAGCTAGCTTACGTAGGGCACATACTATGTCCCCTTCATCATTAAACCCAAGGCTAAAAGTGACGGAAGATGGGAAGATTGAATTATATTCCGAGACGGCCCGAGGCGTTGGGCTGACACACACGTGTAGGTCACCCCGGACAATGTTACCTTAGTGATAATTAGTGACTTTTAAGAAATATTTAGCTGTGGGTAATTGTGAAGGGCTTTTATGGCTGTGAAGTGGGTTCAGAATTGGTTTCTTTACGTGTTAGCTAAAATTAGGTAAAGTACTTATTAATGTAAAGAAAGTACTTAAGGGTTGACAAATGTTAATCTTCTTGTTTGAGTAGCTGTTCACTTGAGACAGTTAAGCAAGTCCCAGCTGTGTCTGGGTACAAGTGACAGGATGAACAACCCAGCGGGTTTTCTTCCTATTGGGGAGTGTTGTACATGCTGCTATGGCGGTGTGTCCACTCACAAGATGAGTGGCGCTGCCCATACTGTCACTATGGCGGTGTGTCCACTCACAAGATGAGTGGCGCTGCCCAATACATTCGCCCCTCGGAGCAGAATTATAAATATTTACGTACTTTTGAACATACAGCGTGATTTGATTGTTGCCGCCGGAGTCGGATAGTTTATTGTGCACCTCATACTCATCCTGTGAGCGGTAGCGCAAAAAGCATTACAGAGGGCACAAAAGGTCATTATCAGACCTCAACGGAGATTATTAAATAAACAATTTCATCTATCCTTCTCACCTTATAGTTACAATGTCAGCTAGTTACAGAGAATGTTCTATTTCAAGAGCTATTTATTTACAGTAAATCATTATACATACATGGTAGGTCTTATCACTAATACATATTTGCTTGACCAATGGAGATATTACAGAGTCACGGGAGAGCTGCTGTTTATTATTACTAGTCTTCACAATACACTACTTGTTTCTTCATCTCATATGTCGTTTATCTACTGGAAGCGAAATATGGATACAGGGCTTTGTATTGGTCACATCACATATTTATTCTGCTTTACTTAAAGGTTTTATATACATCTTATTGATTTGTCTATACAAAATTATGTTATTTGCAATATCTTTTTTATCTTCTATACTGTTGAAAAAAAAATTGTTTCAGGTTAATCCACGTGTTCAACCTACCTGTTGTCTAGGGATCATACTAGAAGGGGTACCCGGGCACCGCCGGGTAACTCTTCTGGTATGCTCACAAATTAGAGCTACGTCTGAGTGGTTTCTTAAATTGTTTCTTGAAGTTTCTTGAAGTGGTTTCTTCTTTTCTTTATCCATATATTAAAACATTGATTGTAACCATGATATATATGTGCTTCAGCCTACAGTTTAGACCTATTGTCTTATGTATGACCCTCTGTCCTGCGTGACAGTGAATACCAGTATTCTCCTCACTTTAATCAGACTATCAAAATCCTCAGATTAGGCAAAATTGTAATTAATTTTGTCAATAAAGATGTTAATAATAATAAGTGGTTTCTTGATGTTGTCTGGTGTTGCACTGTTGATCCTGTTGCTTCAGCGTCTGTGGTTAGTGCTTTTTACGAATACTTTTCCCGGTGTCTCGAGAAAAGGGAAATAGGTCTATAATTTCCTGTTTAGAGTGAGGTTGTTTTCCTGGCTGTGGAATTATCATGATGGCGTAAGTGTTGACGCAGGTGAGGAAACAGAGGGATTCACTTATCCTGTATATTGATGGGGATTTTTGAGTCATTAAGATGGAGTGGTGCTGAGGAAGGGAAAATATTAGAAATGTGATGGTGGTGGTGTTGTAGTTTAGTTCATTTATTATGCACCCCATACCCATCTTGTGGGCGGTAGTGGAAAGGGTTACAGAGGCACATAATGGGCTCAGGAACTGAACCCCACAATTCATTTAGCTAAGCAAGTTACAATCTTGATGTAGGGATTGATGTAGGGATTGATGATGGGAGTGGTGATGGGATTGGAGGTGTTGGTGGGGACTGGGATGGTGATGTGGGGGGGGACGTCTTGGGGGAAGGGTAAAGGTGGGGGGGGGGTTATGGCCACTGTCTTGATGGGGAGTGGGTGGTGGTGAGGGTCTGGTGGGGGTCCGGGTTGGGTGGGGTGGGGGAGGGTTGAAGGTGAGGACCCCGGGGCTTGGGTGGGGGAGGGCAGGGCTGGGAGAGGGGTGGAGTTTCAGCACTAAGAGAGGAATGTACACCGCCCGCGGGCACCCACAATGCCACACACTGGTCACAGCTTTTCCCCACACAACGCCCCCATCTCCCTTACCATGTACTTCACACCATGAACACCCATAAAAATGAGTAAGTCATCCTCAGATTATTCTTCTGGTACCAGGGAATGACTGTACTGTTAGTGTGCACTCGCGCGCGCGTGTGTGTGTGTCCGTTTACCTAACAGGATTTCCAGGGTTGAGCTTTAGCTCAGGGACTCGCTATTTTTGTTTTCTCTCACAGAAGCGAGTTATTGGGTTGTGTCACTTGTCCTCTGAGGACAGACCCCCGGCCATTATATGTACTTTGGAAACTGTTTTATGGAAATAGCATTGACTACCGCCCCTTAACGTTCAAGCTTTTGAGATTTTTTGAGATATATACAAGAGTTGTTACATTCTTGTACAGCCACTAGTACGCGTAGCGTTTCGGGCAGGTCCCTGGAATACGATCCCCGCCGCGAAGAATCGTTTTTTCATCCAAGTACACATTTTACTGTTGCGTTAAACAGAGGCTACAGTTAAGGAATTGCGCCCAGTAAACCCTCCCCGGCCAGGATACGAACCCAGGACATAGCGCTCGCGGAACGCCAGGCGAGTGTCTTACCGCTACACCACGGAGACTGTATTGAGTTGTATTAATACTGTGACTATTGAGCTTCTTGCTCAATAGTCATATGAATCTGTACTATTTGCTTACCTAACAGAGTTTATCAACAGTGACTAAGGTGAAAGTGAAGTCAAGCGTTTTGTGCCCTTCTTCTTCTTTCAGTGCATTCCATTTGCTGACTACCATTTTTTTTGGAGTAAAGAGGAAGGAGAGGCATAGGTGAAGGGAAGTATAGAAGTGGGAAATCCAGTGAGAGGTATGAAAGCAGGCGGGCTGTCCGCCTTGCTGACACGATGTGTGGGTGTTGGCAGCTAAGCTAAGCTGGCTCCCTCTTGTCAGGGAGCTGTGAGTGTGTGAGAAGTTCTTCACATGTGTTTCACCACATATGGATGTCTATAGATGAGTACTGTGTAGCATTCATATATACACACTCCCTGATGCTTCCACTCATGTTGTTCTGTTTAAGGCTCTTACCCAAAGCTTCATATTTACTCACTACGATGTTGATGCTGAATGTACAACATGGAAAAAAAACATATTTTTACTCTAAAAAAAATATCTTTTATAAAGAAGTTAGAGGAAACTATGTGGCAGAGGTGACGCCATAAGAAGTCGACGATCCAAGCGACAATGTTGTAGAGCAACTTATCCAAGATATACTGTTGCTTGGAGGTTAGGTTAGGTTAGTTCAGATTAGGTACAGGAGGCTGATATGCCAGCAAACATTGCCTTCACTCTATTCAACTTGCTTGCTATTCAGCTTTCAGCTATGTCCTTTTGCTCTACATTTTTTTTTAATTTCATGAGTCTTTCCTTGTCCATTTTGCCTTTTCCGTATCTTGTATGAATTGTCCAGATTCCCCTCTCGTTTTCTCTCATATTGGTGTGTGTGTGTGTGTGTGTGTGTGTGTGTGTGTGTGTGTGTGTGTGTGTGTGTGTGTGTGTGTTCACCTAGATGCACTTACCTAGTAAGTGATAGACACTTTCCTAGATGTTTCCACTCTGATGTAATCACCTAAGTGTACTAGAAGGGAGGATTTAGGCTCGTAGCTCCGACTTCCAAGCGTTCTTAGTTTACGCAGTCTACTGTGAAGTAGATATCTTCTACTACTACTACTGCCCCTCTATCAACAGTGATAAGATTGGGCACTGTCAAGCCTGACAAGTTGCCTAAATTATTTATGTAAGTCAAAATAGAATCAACAACCGGACATCCCGTCTAGATAAAATGGATTTACTTTATTTCATCAAGCATCTTTAAAAGTCCGCATCTTTAGATGTAACCTAAAGATGCTGATTAGAGAAAAAGTCGCCATCCTAAAAAAAAAAAGTTGACCAAGAAGGGTTGGTCTGAGAAGTACTTCACATGACTAGTGAAATACCCTTATGGTACTTCACTAGTACTTCACTAGATTACTAGAGAAGTACCCTTATGGTACTTCACTAGTAATCTCTTCTTCTAATATTTCTGAACTAGTCCTTTCCAAATATTTTTGATGTATGTCAATAATTTGAACACAGAAATTGGCGTGTTCATACTAATGTTTGTAAATGATGCAAAGCTAATGGGAAGAGTCAGGCGAACGAGGGACTGTAATGAACTACAAATGGATCTCGACACACTTTAGAAGTGACCTGAACAATAGTTTCTAAAATTAAATCATGCCAAATGCAAAGTTTTAAGAATAGGAGCAGGAGTGACAAGACCAAAAAGCCATTTAAAATGAACAGAAGACTTATTCTTGCTTCAGGAAAGGGGACAACCTTAGGAGAAAACAGATTCCAAATCTAATCCTAGATGCAGACATTAGTCAAATAACATGATAGCCACAAAATCTTATATATGGCTATCAAATATGATAGCCATATGTAAGATTATGAAGGATATTGACAAAGTTGACAAAGACATATTGTCAATAGCTAGTTTTTTTATCTACCGATCAAAAGACGGGATATAACAGATGTAAACTAAAAAAATGAATCTCACATACGCAGAAAGAACTGCTTCGGTGTTAGAGCCGTCAATAACTGGAATAAGTTAGATGCAGGAATCGTTGAAAATGACACTATATTAAATTTTATGTGATTTTATATGCTACGAAAAACCTAATACCCGATCT
>WNGS01010378.1:11886-25170 GCA_020271785.1 Procambarus virginalis
GTGCTACTTGCCCCGCTCCTGTGCCAGGTAAGTTACGGGCTCACCATAGCCCGTGCCCGTGCTACTTGCCCCGCTCCTGTGCCAGGTAAGTCCACTACGGGCTCACCATAGCCCGTGCCCGTGCTACTTGCCCCGCTCCTGTGCCAGGTAAGTCCACTAGGGCTCACCATAGCCCGTGCCCGTGCTACTTGCCCCGCTCCTGTGCCAGGTAAGTCCACTACGGGCTCACCATAGCCCGTGCCCGTGCTACTTGCCCCGCTCCTGTGCCAGGTAAGTCCACTACGGGCTCACCATAGCCCGTGCCCGTGCTACTTGCCCCGCTCCTGTGCCAGGTAAGTCCACTACGGGCTCACCATAGCCCGTGCCCGTGCTACTTGCCCCGCTCCTGTGCCAGGTAAGTCCACTACGGGCTCACCATAGCCCGTGCTACTTGCCCCGCTCCTGTGCCAGGTAAGTCCACTACGGGATCACCATAGCCCGTGCTACTTGCCCCGCTCCTGTGCCAGGTAAGTCCACTACGGGCTCACCATAGCCCGTGCTACTTGGAACCTTTTGTTCCAAGTAGCGAATCTTAAGCAACAACAATAATAGATGCTAAAGAGCATAGAGCCTCGAGACTCTATGCTGGTGCCGACACAACACCACTAATTTTGCGGGACCAAAGAGCCAAAGCTCAACCCCCGCAAGCACAAATAGGTGAGTACTAACATGTCATTACGGAGGACCCAATAGCTTAAAACAGAAGCTTCCTGTATTATTTATTGATATTAAGACAGGGGGGAGATGGTGCTGGGACCCCCCCCCCCTTACCCTGGGGAGCCGTGGGGTGGAGTGGGGGGGAGGCAGGGGGGGGGAGAGGGGGTTGATGTAGGGTCTTCTCCTCACAAGGAGTACCTCACTAGGCCCGCGGCGTGGGCGTAGGAGTTTGTAGGTACGGAGACCCGCCCCTCTCGCCCGCTTTCAGCGGCGTGTGTGTGTGTGTGTGTGTGTGTGTGATGTGTGTGTGTGTGTGGTGTGTGTGTGTGTGTGTGTGTGTGTGTGTGTGTGTGTGTGTGTGTGAGGTGTGTGTGTGTGTGGTGTGTGTGTGTGTGTGTGTGTGTGTGTGTGTGTGTGTGTGTGTGTGTGTGTGTGTGTGTGTATGTGTGTGTTGGGTGTGTGGTGTGTGTGAGTGTGTGAGTGTGGTGTGTGTGTTGTGTGTGTGTGTGTGGTTGTGTGTGTGTGTGTTTGTGTGTGTGTGGTGGTGTGTGTGTGGTGTTTGTGTGTGTGTGTGGTTGTGTTGTGTGTGTGTGTTGTATGTGTGTGTATGTGTGTGTGTGTGTGTGTTGAGTGTGTGAGTGTGTACTCACCTAGTTGTACTCACCTAGTTGTGTTTGCGGGGGTTGAGCTCTGGCTCTTTGGTCCCGCCTCTCAACCGTCACCTGTGTGTGTGTGTGTGTGTGTGTGTGTGTGTGTGTGTGTGTGTGTGTGTGTGTGTGTGTGTGTGTGTGAGGTGGTGTGTGTGCGTGTGCGTGCTCAGCTAAGTGTGTTGACATGGTCGAGCTGTATCTCCCGGGCCCTGTCATATATACCAGCCGTCTGTTCGGTACAGCAACAACCTGTCCACCCCCCCCCCCCTCCTATTTAATGGCACACATCGGCTTGTGTCCATGTGAATGCGCGCGCATTTGTGTGTGTGCGCAAGCGCGTGTCAGGTGCTGCAGACAGTGTCCCATATATCCAGGTGTGTCTAGGCGTGGCCACGTATACCAACCCGTATACCAGCATCTCATTATAGTACTCCGCGACATATTGGTCCACCTTCCGCTGTCAGGCCCTTGGTATACGGGCCGGCCTCTCCTTATCCGGCCGGTAAGCACTTGTCTCCGCGTTTAACCGGCTAATATACGATACCTGTTCTACGACGGCGGATATTCCGTCCGGTCTGGTCTTATCCGGCGGCGTTCGGGATCCAGAGTGAACGGCCTGTGTTTATGGACATTCTATGTCCGGTTAAAGATACCTTTATCCGGACCAAGAGCACGTCCGGATAAAGGTATCGCACGTCCAGCCGCGGTATGTATTCGGCTCGGTCTTTAATATGTATAGTAACTATCGCACTCCGGATAGAGTGCGCAAAGACACACACACCACACACACACACACACACACACACACACCACACACACACACAACACACTCAGACGTTCATACATAAATACGTACACAAGCACACACTTATCTTACTTAAACTTATATAGTTTCTACTACCCAAAATAATTTACGTCTCTAATTACTCAACACAAAGCTGCTATTAGGACAATATCTAACTCTGGCCTCCAGACAGCACTCGGTACACCTACTCAAATCTCTGAATATGTTAGATATTAAGTCCCTGCACATCCTCTCATGTGCATTATATATATATATATATATTATATATAGATATATATATATATAGATATATATATATATATATATATATATATATATATATATCTAAAACGCTGAACTGTAATGTCAATCCTGACCTTAAAAGCTTCCTAGAAGGTTGTAACAGATCCCATGAGCACCACACCAGAAACAAATACCTATTTGATATTCCAAGAGTACGACTTAGTCAAACTAGAAATGCTCTACAAATCAAGGGACCTAGAATGTGGAATGACCTTCCCAATTATGTTAAAGACTGTACCTCTCCCAACCACTTAAGATAAAAACTAAGTACTAATAATTTAACTCAATGTAACCTACCTTACCCCCCAAAATGCCAACCCATGTCTACTATTTTAAACAATGCTGTTTGTTGACCAAATTGTATTTTTGCTTTTTTTTCTGCCATGTTCCACCTTTTTCATTTTATATTTTTTCTCAACACAATTTTATACTTAATCTCAATTAGTATTAAGTTTTAGTCTTAATGTTTTTCCTGTCCGAAACGCTTTGCGTAATAGTGGCTTTAGGCATTGTATGTACTAGCTCTATCTATATATATCCATCAACTTTTGTATCTCACCTTGTATGTATCTACTTAACCTGAATAAATATTTGTATTGTAAAGACCTGTCCGAAACGCTGCGCGTACTAGTGGCTTTACAAGATTGTAAATTACCATGCTATGTATTCTCACAAACACAAAGTACCTTCTTGTATATAAGTACTAAAGTCTTGTATATAAATAAATAAATAAATAAATAAAACTTATTCATATTTAGATATGATAGGCACGGGATTCTGTACACCTGTTGATTGACAGTTGAGAGGCAGGACCAAAGAGCCAGAGCCCAATCACCACAAGCACAACTAGGTGAGTACACACGAATGATGAAAGGTTTCATGGCCTCAGCGTGAAGCCCTGAACGTGCTCACCTATCAGTGGCTACGGGGGGTCGAGATGTATCTCTGGGACCACGCCTCATACCCATTTATACCTGGCCAGATTTAATTATCTCGACGTCGGAGTTCTGTATGGGTGTGTGTGTGTTGTGTTGTGTTGTGTGTGTGTGTGTGTGTTGTGTGTGTGGTGTGTGTGTGTGTGCTCACCTTGTTGTGCTGGCGGGGTTGAGTTCTGGCTCTTTGGTCCCGCCTCTCAACCGTCAATCAACAGGTGTACAGATTCCTGAGCCTATTGGGCTCTATCATATCTACACTTGAAACTGTGTATGGAGTCAGCCTCCACCACATTACTGCCTAATGCATTCCATTTCTCAACTACTCTGACATTAGAAAAGTTCTTTCTAATATCTGTGTGTGTAAAGTGTGGATGAAGTACTTTTGTTTTATTTTTGGGAGAGCGGGCCTCGAACCTCTGACTGACTAAATGTTATTCATTCTATCTTAAAAGGCAGATGAATGTTAATGTCTAATACGTTGGTTTCAATAAGGTTACGTTCGATGTGTTCAACTTTTGGGTTATCTTCTTCCGGTTATCTTGAGATGATTTCGGGGCTTTAGTGTCCCCGCGGCCCGGTCCTCGTCCAGGCCTCCATCCCCCAGGAAGCAGCCCGTGACAGCTGACTAACACCCAGGTACCTATTTTACTGCTAGGTAACAGGGGCATAGGGTGAAAGAAACTCTGCCCATTGTTTCTCGCCGGCACCTGGGATCGAACCCAGGACCCACAGGTCACAAGTCCAGTGTGCTGTCCGCTCGGCCGACCGGCTCACTCGCTTGGCCGACCGGCTGCTAGCCTAAATCTCACAGGTAGGCTTAGATAGATAGTATTCCAGTGGCCACGGGCATTTCTCCGCAATGCTGCCATTTCCTATCTTCTGGAACCTGCAAGTCTATTTCCCCACATCTACACGAGTATCTGATTCATACCTGGTTGATGGGGTTCTGGGAGTTCTTCTACTCCCCAAGCCCGCCCGAGGCCAGGCTCGACTTGTGAGAGTTTGGTCCACCAGGCTGTTGCTTGGAGCGGCCCGCAGGCCACATATACCTGCTGATGGGGTTCTGGGAGTTGTTCTACTCCCCAAGCCCGGCCCGAGGCCAGGCTTGACTTGTGAGAGCTTGGTCCACCAGGCTGTTGCTTGGAGCGGCCGCAGGCCCAGCCTGACGCGGTCTGAGTGGTTCTTCTACTGCTCGCTCTCAACAAAGTGGTTCACAGTTGGTGAGTTATTGTATCGTGCAACAGATCCTGGTGTTGCAGCCGTTGCGTTATCAAACATCTCTCTATTGGTCTAGGGGCCCTTGTCTGTATCTGTGCAACGCCAATGTTTACATTCCTCTCTTAGTTGACATTTGTGCAACTTCATCTGCAATGTCATTCCCTGGTGTTCCTACATGACTTGGCACCTCGGGTGAAAGTATTCCACGTCCTTGACCGCTCTAGTGTTTGTATTAGGTAACTTTTGTGGTCAAAAGGATGTAGTCGAGTAAATGCTCTCGTTGCAAGGCTTCAGCGGCAGTTCTTGCATCTGTATGTTCTCGTTGCAAGGATGGAAGGTAAGTTCTTGCATCTGTATGCATAAGTTGATGTTGAGCAAGTGGCTTCCAGCAGCACTGCCCATTTGTTCAGGCTGTCTTGTGTACACAGTCCGTACCGCTTAGTATTTTCTACGTTGTGATCATAGACCCAACGTTCCTCTTTAGTTCCTTTTTAATGGGGAAACAAGGGAAGACTAAATAGATACTAAACCTCACGGAAAGACAAAACTGTAAAAACATGATCACCACATACAAAATACTTAGGGGAGTTTACAGAGTAGCCTAATGATTCTGAGGCTTGGTTAAGGTGTGACACATGAACAGGTGGGAACTATGTGAACGAGCCCCGTTTACATAGTTCAAACTACCTCAAAACGTGAGGTAGTTTGAGACGAACTCCGTAGACCTATGGAGATGACTTACGACACAACCTACAAGCCTTGGGAGCCTAAACACCAGCCTACTGAAGAGCTAAGAGGCGAGGCCCAAGAGCTGAAGAGCTAAGAGGCGAGGCCCAAGAGCTGAAGAGCTAAGAGGCGAGGCCCAAGAGCTGAAGAGCTAAGAGGCGAGGCCCAAGAGCTGAAGACCTAAGAGGCGAGGCCCAAGAGCTGAAGAGCTAAGAGGCGAGGCCCAAGAGCTGAAGACCTAAGAGGCGAGGCCCAAGAGCTGAAGAGCTAAGAGGCGAGGCCCAAGAGCTGAAGAGCTAAGAGGCGAGGCCCAAGAGCTGAAGACCTAAGAGGCGAGATCCAAGAGCTGAAGACCTAAGAATTGAGATCCAAGAGCTGAAGACCTAAGAGGCGAGGCCCAAGAGCTGAAGAGCTAAGAGGCGAGGCCCAAGAGCTGAAGACCTAAGAGGCGAGGCCCAAGAGCTGAAGACCTAAGAGGCGAGATCCAAGAGCTGAAGACCTAAGAATTGAGATCCAAGAGCTGAAGAGCTAAGAGGCGAGATCCAAGAGCTGAAGACCTACGAGGCGAGGCCCAAGAGCTGAAGAGCTAAGAGGCGAGGCCCAAGAGCTGAAGACCTAAGAGGCGAGATCCAAGAGCTGAAGACCTAAGAGGCGAGATCCAAGAGCTGAAGACCTACGAGGCGAGGCCCAAGAGCTGAAGACCTAAGAATTGAGATCCAAGAGCTGAAGAGCTAAGAGGCGAAGCCCAGGAGCTGGAGGCCATACCCTCATCAAACAGATAAGCCAGCTCACATATACACATTACCTACTGCAACACCCTGTCCTCACACTTAATGCACTGCAATTTTCACGTTATCTAAAAGAGCGTCAAATTCCGGTGCTTTGGCGAAATTATAAACACCGGTCGGTCGGAGCGGACAGCACCGGTCGGCCGAGCGGACAGCACGCTGGACTTGTGATCCCGTGGTCCTGGGTTCGATCCCAGGCGTCGGTGAGAAACAATGGGCAGAGTTTTTTCACCCTATGCCCGTTACCTAGCAGTAAAATAGGTACCTGGGTGTTAGTCAGCTGTCACGGGCTGCTTCCTGGGGGTGGAGGCCTGGTCGAGGACAGGGCCGCGGGGACACTAAAGCCCCGAAATAATCTCAAGATAACCTCAAGAACAAGGAGAAATGCAGCAGCCTAAGCCTATTGACCCACACGAGTCAGCTCCTATTGTCCCGTGCGAGGCAGAGTATAGATCTTCGAGACCTGTACAAATAATCCTAGAGGCACATCTAGGAACACAAGAGGCTCTAGAGGGCTACACACAACCCCATAACACCAGTGAAGAGCAGAGGTGCCATAGGCACAATCAGAGAACACTGTATAAACATCAGAGGTCCGCGGTTGTTCAACGTCCTCCCAGCAAGCATAAGAAATATTGCCGGAACAACCGTGGACATCTTCAAGAGAAAACTGGACTGTTTCCTGAGAAGTCCCGGATCAGCCGGGCTGTGGTGGGTATGTGGCTCTGCGGGCCGCTCCAAGCAACAGCCTGGTGGATCAAACTCTCACAAGTCGAGCCTGGCCTCGGGCCGGGCTTGGGGAGTAGAAGAACTCCCAGAACCCCATCAACCAGGTATCAACCAGGTAACACACACCTAAGCCAGCATATATCTCTAGAGGAATGCACATACCAGTTGACAGGCAGGGGAAGAGGCGGGACCAAAGAGCCGAAGCTCAACCCATCGGAAGCACAACTAGGCGAGTACCACCCTCGCCCCACTACCACAAGACAGGACCCACCACCATGACCCACTCCTAGGAGTGGCTAGGAGCGGCGTACACCGAGAGAGAGCTGAGCATAGCAAGTTTACACCACTACAAGTAAATGCTTAAAGCGTAATAAAGTGTACATAAGAACACAAGAACATAAGAACAAAGGTAACTGCAGAAGGCCTATTGGCCCATACGAGGCAGCTCCTATTTATAACCACCCAATCCCACTCATATACATGTCCAACCCACGCTTGAAACAATCGAGGGATCCCACCTCCACCACGTTACGCGGTAATTGGTTCCACAAATCAACAACCCTGTTACTGAACCAGTATTTACCCAAGTCTTTCCTAAATCTAAACTTATCCAATTTATATCCATTGTTTCGCCCATTTGTAGTAAAGTTTAAAGTCTCAACTATCACAGTTGAGAGGCGGGACCAAAGAGCCAAAGCTCAACCCCCGCAAGCACAATTAAGTGAGTACAAGTGTACACCACAGCCGTGGAATGTAAACCAAGTTAACAAAGCGGCCTAAATGGGTATACCCATTACAGCAGGGCGGGCGGGCCGCCGCCCCCCCCCCCCCATCTCCTGAAGTAAGTTTACCTCCCTTTAACCCATATATGGGTGCCGCCCCCCCCCCCCTAGGGACACCGTGTGAACCACCGCCCCCCCCCCCTAGGGCCACCGTGTGAACCACCGCCCCCCCCTAGGGCCACCGTGTGAACCACCACCCCTATATCTAATCCCACTAAACTTCACACAACCCGTCCTCGACTCGAGTCCATTCCATCCAGCGGTCGACCCCACAGTCCCACAGGAGCCGGTCGGCCGAGCGGACAGCACGCTGGAATTGTGATCCTGTGGTCCTGGGTTCGATCCCAGGCGCCAGCGAGAAACAATGGGCAGAGTTTCTTTCACCCTATGCCACCTGTTACCTAGCAGTAAAATAGGCACCTGGGTGTTAGTCAGCTGTCACGGGCTGCTTCCTGGGGGTGGAGGCCTGGTCGAGGACCGGGCCGCGGGGACACTAAAAAGCCCCGAAATCATCTCAAGATAACCTCAAGATAACAGACGCATTCATAAATTTTAACATGCTGTTCATTCAAAACAGGAATGTTTTCAAATATAAATTAGTATTATAATATATTAGCATATTGTGCATATTCAGGCATAGGTTAGGTTAGGTGTTTAGGTTCTGTTGGCGATTATTTGTGTTTGTAGTACGTGGGTGAAGCATTTACAGCGTTGTGGTTCGAACACAAGTCGTCAGTGAAGCACTTGTTCCGGCCGAGCTTGGGGAGTAGAAGAACTCCTATGTTGTTTAAGATTTTCTACCTGGAACCAAAAGTTCCAAGTAGCACGGGCTATGGTGAGCCCGTAGTGATCTAGAACTCCTAAAAGAACTCAGTTGTGAGTCGTGCGTAAACCTTTTTTCCATTCATAAACAACGGGGGGGGGGGGTTTGGCGGGTGCATGGAATGGACTTTTGGGTCTTTTGTTGATGAGGATGAGCTACGACATACTTGATCTTCAGCCTTAGCGGCTGAAACGTGCGACCTGGAAACAGGGCTGACTCCAACCCGTCCTCGCAAATTCGTATAGTCAATATTGACTTATTAAATACGTGCATAGGTGATATACTAAACATAATAGTTTACCTTGAAAAGCTTCATAGAAAACACCGACCTTACCTAACCTTGTTAGTATGTTAAGATAAGCATCTTATAGCTTCGTAATTACAATTGTTACTTAACCTATTATAGGTATAGGTTAAGTAACAATTGTATTATACCTATTATAGGTATAGGTTAAGTAACAATTGTAATTACGAAGCAATAAGATGCTTATCTTAACATACTAACAAGGTTAGGTAAGGTCGGTGTTTTCTATGAAGCTTTTCAAGGTAAACTATTATGTTTAGTATATCACCTATGCACGTATTTAATAAGTCAATATTGACTATACGAATTTGCGAGGACGGGTTGCTGACCCTTACCACCCAATTCCACTCAGCTAACAACCACCCAATTCGCGTAAGCAAAGCCTCAGTTCTGTAACTCGCCCATTTAGGTACCTGCCATAAATGCATCTAGACTAACACGTAGACTTAATACAATACCTATTGTATTGGTGTAGGGGGGAGGGGGGGGGCACGACTCTATAGCCCGAAATAACGACTCAATAGCTATAGTCGTCTAGGCAATCGGAGTGTGTGTTTACATACCTTAACCTCCCCTCCAAATACCTCGAACCAGGAACCATTAATTCCCCCCGCCCAAAAAAAAGTACAAAAAAATACTTACCACCAGCCGTACTTAACAGGCTAACAAACAACAAAGAGAAATGGGGTTAATTTACTCACCATGGCTGCGAGGATGAACAAAGAGTAGAGCGTCCTGGCCTTACTCATCTTCCTCATGATGGAAGGTGACGCTAGGTGTTCAGGAGGGATGGGAGGGGGGGTGAGTGAGGTGGGTGAGGGTAGGTTACATCTCCACCCTCGGGAGACTCGACGGTCCAAAAGCAAGTCACAACTGTCTTCAAGATCCTGTTCTGTTTTCCTTCTCTGTAATTACGTTTTCTGTTTACTTCTCAGTGCTCATCAAGTTGTTTCACACACACACGCGAAAGCGCAACTTGTGAGTATCTTGTTTTCTTGCACAAATTAAAGTCCCGCAACACAACAAATCGAAACTAAAGCACTACTAGAACCGTACATGCAGAACAAAAGCACTACAAGCACTTTGGTCCACAGCCTAGTGGACCAAACTCTCACAAGTCAAGCCTGGCCTCGGGCCGGGCTTGGGGAGTAGAAGAACTCCCAGAACCCCATCAACCAGATCAACCAGGTACAAGACTCACTTTTTTTTACAAATAAAATCAAGAATGTTTAATTAACGGACGACTTATTACACCGGGAGGGACAAACGACTGGAGTAAGGGGGAACACAAACAAGCTGAAGAGTATTGTTTGTGCGGGTCCCTTGCGGACCAAATTTGGTCCCGTTTGCACTCAGATGGTCCACTTCAGGGGCTGCTAGTGCCACCTGGCGGCCAGCTGCCTCACTAACCGCGCCGGGATGGGAGAGGTGGGAAGGGAAGTATCTCGTCTTGGTATAACTGAAGCAAATTCTGATTTGCTACAACATGTACGACAAACTGAAAAGGGGGGGAGAAGGGGGGGGGGGTTTAAATTGATATTTCCGCATTATTAAAAACCAAAGTAGAGTGGAGTTTAGCCCTATAAGACACACACACACACACACACACACACACACACACACACACACACACACACACACACAGAACAAACTCTATTCATAATTTTAAAACTAGATATGACAGGGACAGGAGTCATTGCTGTAAACAACCGATGATTAGAAAGGCGGGATCAAATAGTCAGTGCTCGATCCTGCAAGCACAAATAGGTGAGTACACACACACACACACACACACACACACACACACACACACACACACACACACACACACACACACACACACACACACACACACACACACACACAGCTGCAAGACTTAGTAATGTTTATGTTATCGTAGCCACTTGGGGATACGCAAATGCACACTACAAGACAGAGGACTCTGGGGGTTAGAGGGAGGTTGGAGGGGGGGAGGCTCTTCCCGTCAGGGGTTCAGAGGTGAGACTCCGTCTAAGGTTACTCTTGTAAGTCCCTCAGGTCCTCGAACTCTCCTGCAGGAGGTCCCTTGAAGGTCTTCGAGTGGTCCTTCAAGGTCAGCCTTGCTGGGGGTCACCCCTTCATCACACAACACCTGAAACAGAAAGATAACAACTTTACAACAGCGGCGATAACTAATAACTAGAATACATTTATCAGTGCTAATGTTATCAGTGATAGTACGTGTGACCATGAGGAAATACTGCGGCATCGAACCCGGAACCTTCGGACTACGAATCCCGAGCGTTGTCGATTCAGCCGTCAGGCCCACCCAAGTTCAATAACATTTCTAAAATGAAGACCCCTCGCTACGGAAATGAAAGACAAGGGCTGTTAACTACAATCAAAATGAACCTCTGTGCCTAAATTTAGGTCCCCAAATGCGACTTAAAACAAAGAAATAAATCACTGTGAAACAAGATCTTTGTCATATGATCGTATAAAATAATTACTTTCTCGTTGAAACAAGTAAACTGGGTTGAGTCGGGCGCTGTTCACACAAACACACGCAGATGCCTGACAAGGACGTGGTGGGCGTGTGTGTGTTCATCTAGTTGTGTTTACGGGGGTTGAGTTCTGGCTCTTTGGTCCCGCCTCTCAACCGTCAATCAACTGGTGTACAGATTCCTGAGCCTATTGGGCTCTATCATATCTACACTTGAAACTGTGTATGGAGTCAGCCTCCACCACATCACTTCCTGTGTGTGTGTGTGTGTGTGTGTGTGTGTGTGTGTGTGTGTGTGTGTGTGTGTGTGTGTGTGTGTGTGTGTGTGTGTGTGTGTGTGTGTGTGTGTGTGTGTGGGTCTTGTGTGCGTGAGTGTGTGTGCGTGCGTGTGTGTGTGTCCCAGTAGGCTCAGGAACCTGTACACCAGTTGATTAACAGTTGACAGGCGGGACCAAAGAGCCTGAGCTCAACCCCCGCAAACACAACTTGGTGAGAGCACACACCCACACACCCACACACACACACCCACACACATACACCCACACACACACACGCACATATGCTACCGTTTAAATGCCCTGTGTTGTTACGCTCGAGCATAAATACACAAATACACACAGCAGACTTGTCTGGGGGATCCGGGCGCACTGCAGACAACACAAAATAGCGCGGGAAATAAATACAGAAGGCAAATTGCGCGGGAAATGCAGAAGACAAATTGCGCGGGAAATGCAGAAGACAAATGCGCGGGAAATACAGAAGCCAAATTACGCGGGAAATAAATACAAGACACAAATAGAACTGTAAATAAATCTGGGCGACGCAAAATAGACTAAATGACGACCTGAATACCTTTTAAAAATGTACAAAAGATTGGCAGACTTGGTTAATGCAGAAAAAATGGGGTCTGAGCTAGGGCGCCGACGACGAGGCTATCACACAGCTGGTCAATGTTAAAATTACGAAATTTGAATTCGAAAAAAAGATCTGGAAGTCAAGATTAGTAGGAATCCTAAGCCTGCAATCCCTCCCACCTCCTACACACAAAAAAAATCACTTCATTAATGTCCAAAATAGGAAATTGGGATATATTTCTAGAAACATTAGCCTAATGTTATTCTTCAGTTTTCTTTCGTTCTTGTTAGGCTATATTTTGATTATCCAATTACATTTTGGTGACCGTACTACAGAATGGACATAAGTTAACTTAGACGCGTATATAGGATGACAAAAATATTGACCTTTTATGTAATAAAAGGTCAATAAACTGTTAAGCACATCTCTCTCTCTCTCATCTCTCTCTCTCTCTCTCTCTCTCTCTCTCTCTCTCTCTCCCCACGTATCCCTCCCCCCACCCCCCCCTCCACTCCTCCCCCCCCCCTGGAGTATAGGGTAGTCAATCCTCGTCTGTGTAATGTTGGCTAATTGACCGAGCACTGGAGGGTAGGGGGGTTCTTGTTCAGCCTTCCCCACATTGATATTATTCATTATTCATCCCTGGAGAGTGTTTGGTGTGTGGGGGGGTGGGGGTGGGGAAGGGGGTGGTGGGGGGTGTGGGGTTGGTGTTTGTCCAGACCACACACTAGAAGGTGAAGGGACGACGACGTTTCGGTCCGTCCTGACCATTCTCAAGTGATTGGTGTGTGGTGGGTGGGTGTTGGGAAGGGTGGTGGGGGTGTGGGGGGTGGGGGATTGGGGTGTATAGGGGGGTACAGTAGAGGAAAAATATGCCTTTACTCCCCTAGTTTCTTGGAAAGTGAAGATAGGAGCTGCCTCGTATGGGCCAATAGGCCTTTTGCAGTTACCTTTATTCTTATGTTCTTATGTACCTTACTACACTTGGAAAGGAAAAAAATGGCAACATCGCTTTTGTTGTTGTTATCGTAGTAATGGATAAGATTATGAATGAATAGGCACTTTGTAACAACGAGTCCCATTGGTCCAAAACACCATACGCACCAGTTTGTATAATTCACACTTGCTATTGACAGGAAATTACGTTAGAACAGTGAATCAAATTTAATAATGTAGGTTAGTGAAAAAAAAGGCTGATGACTCTATGTT
>WNGS01010379.1:10377-30025 GCA_020271785.1 Procambarus virginalis
AATATATATATATATATATATATATATATATATATATATTATATATATATTATATATATATATATATATATGTCGTACCTAGTAGCCAGAACTCACTTTTTGGCCTACTACGCAAGGCCCCATTTGCCTATAAGCCAAGTTTTCCTGAATTAATATATTTTCTCAAATTTTTTCTTATGAAATGATAAAGCTACCCATTTCATTATGTATGAGGTAATTTTTTTTTATTGGAGTAAAAATTAATGTAGATATATGATCGAACCTAACCAACCCTACCTAACCTAACCTAACCTATCTTTATAGGTTAGGTTAGGTTAGATAGCCGAAAAGTTAGGTTAGGTTAGGTTAGGTAGGTTAGGTAGTCGAAAAACAATTAATTCATGAAAACTTGGCCTATTAGGCAAATTGGGCCTTGCATTGTAGGCTGAGAAGTGCGTTCTGGCTACTAGGTACGACATATATATATCTATATATATATATATATATATATATATATATATATATATATATATATATATATATATATATATATATATATATATACACATATACATATGAGGTACGAAGAAGTGCTAAGAGGTCGTATATAACAATAACAACTTTGGGTTAGAGAACGAGCTCCTCGCAGCGTGTCGCAGCTCGTAAACTGTTTAATAAATACAGACTTATGCCGCCACAGTCGCGGACAAGAGGTACCGATTAAAGTAACCACTTAAAAGCCACTGGATACGGATTAAAAAAAACACAAGTTTCTATCTCCGGGCGGGACAGAAATGGTTGGGCACGTTTTATTTCGCCTAAAGAATATAAGTATTATGATATAACAATGATATTTAAAAACTATCATGCAAAGACACTGGCTCCCACGAGCCGAAGCTCAACCGGCCGCAAGCACAATTAGGTGAGTACCGGAGTTATCCATTGTCCTTGAAGTTATTACTCACGTGATTTTTGTTTTATATAATTACAAGAAGGTGCAATGGGTCTTGTAAACAATTAGGTTTATACATGACAGCCTGGGTAGTGTGGTGCAGCGGTACAACCTGTGGGCAGCCTTGGCCGCCTTCCTCGGCGTTATACAGCGAGGCAGTGTTACCCCGTGGGACGCAGTGTGTGACGCAGTGTGTGACGCAGCGTGGGACGCAATGTGGGACGCAGTCTACGCGCCAGCGTGTCCTAACTCTCATAGGAAGCTGCGGCTACGGGCACCTTGCTCGACGCTTAACATCAAGACAGACAGAACCAAAACAATAACCTACCGCCACCTTGGAACCTTTACACCTTCGTGGCGACTGGCTTACACGCCAGACATTGCTATTCCTCGTGCACGGGGCTTGACAACTGTCATTAGCATATATATAAGTTTCATATATCGTTATCATTTGTATTTTCCCTGACATTTCATTTTTGGATATTTACGACACTCAGTTAAAAGCAACAGGACGAGGGATATACACATTGGTATACACTGAGAGTGTACCAGTTCTGTATTATGCTCAGGACTAAATTATACTATTATATTAGACATTATTATACTTGCTGGTTGGTCAGTAAGCTATTGTGGTGGTCTTAGTAACCCTCTATACCCAGGAGTTCAACGGCCTGAAAATATGCACTAAACCAAATCTAATAGAAATATACCATGTTAATTTATGGATAAAATAAATTTTAATTCGCATAAAAAATTAAAACAAAAAGTATTAGGTCTTTTGAAATTGGTAACTCGTTTGGGAAAAAATATGTATATATGTTAGTCATCCTTTATAGAAATATATCCGTTCTCTTTAAGATACGAAAAGGTAGCTGTAGAAACGTTCCATATATGGCCAGGGATGACAATATCAGGGGAACTGAACCAAATTGGTTTTGGTTTTGATGCAGTGTTGAATTTTAACCCACGTTTCAACCAAGCTGATGTATTGTAATAATTTTTTTTTACACACTTGACTCGTAATTCAGATGCCTTCAGAGACCTGAAAGTTTAAACAAAGGTCATATGGACCCCTGGTCGGAGTATAATGATTTAATATTCTGCTATTTGTGTGTTTTGGGTTTGTGTGTGATTACGAACTATGGATCCCACGAAACACTGACGATAGCAAGTTAATTTTGCTGACAAGTGTGCAAGGGTAAAATGCTCAAAACATTTATGATGATGGACACAATGATGGACACATTGCACACACCGTGCCTTTATGTCCCCATATACACCTAGAGAAATAAATCATATTAGAATGATCTCCATTTCTCATAAATAACCACACATTCAGCAAAACCCATTACCTCCTCATTCTGCCATTCCCTCATCAAAGGCTAATTCAAACTTCGCTCAAATAAATGTCAAAATAGTTGCACTATTAAAGTAACTATGCTCAATTTCCCACAGCCTTAGGCCTGGGGGTGCTAAGCCAACGTCTTGTAAAAAGAGCCGCTTAATACTTTCTAAATGTTTACCACACATAAAATCTTCATAGGAATGAACAGGGGCAGACTACTTAGCATGGGCACAGTACTAAACAAATGGACCACGCTGAGTGAAGTGGTGCAGGTAGACTCCATACATACACAACTACACGACTCTAATACACACACAACTCTCACAGTCAAGTCTGGCCTCGGGCCGGACTTGGGGAGTAGAAGAACTCCCAGAACCCCATCAACCAGGTATCAACCAGGTAACCTTTATGTGTAGGTATGACAACACACTAAGTTGTAATTACTGTATATGCAACGTAAGAATGAGTAATGTACATAATGACATAACAGGTCTACAGGGGACACGGCAGGAGTTCAAAATAGTCCGTTTGAAAAGCAGAGGTTCAATGGGTACTTTAAGAGACCATTTTGTCAACATCATGGCCCCAAAACATTTCAACATTCTACCTCTGAACATAAGGGGTATAATTTACCGATCTCTCACGACGTTCAAAAAAGAACTTCATCAACAATGATGCCTGAACAACTGGACTGTGATTGCGAGCAGCGACGTCTAACCAAACCACCCAGGAGAGGACATTGATTCTCGAAGCAACAAAAGTAGCCAAAAGGTCAAATGACAACGTCAGCAGGGATAGCAGAGATAACCCTACCTGGGTGTATGCTATATAGATAATAACAAAGAATTAGCCCCCCTAAAAAGATGGGGTGCTTTAAGGCTTACAAGCAAACTAAAGTCCCGCAGAGGTTAGATCCCACTTACATCAGCCGTGTGTGCAGAGGCAGTTTGAGGCAGGTGGGACCGAAGAGCCGAAGCTCAATTCCCATAAGCACAACTAGGTGAATACTTGAATTAATGACACTATGTGCAATAACCCAGAGGTCTGTGTTCTCGACACACAATCGGGGATCAAGAGTTCGATCCCCGGGAGGGACATAAATGGCTGGGCACGTTTTCTTTTCACTGGGAAGTAGATATCCGGAGTAAGGCTGCAACCTGGGTCAGGTCAACTCGACCTAAGGGGATGGAGGGGGGGACCTGAATATAACCCTTAGTACAGAATTCGTCCCCGATAACGGGAATTATTAATTAAAAGGAAAGTGAAAGTGTTTAGGTCTGTCTCGTCACGTGGTGTCTGTCGTCACTTTCATTTTTCTTTTCAAATATACTAGAGTTCGGTTATTCATTTTCACCCACGTTATTGTGACTTTTTTGCATTATATATGTTTCTAGTATATTTATATTATATTTCCATTTCAATTTTAGCTGTGACTAAACAACACCAGCACTATTTCCCACAGCCCCTCAGTCCGGGGGCGCTAAGCCGGAGGATTGTAAAAGGAGCCCCTTAATGCTCTCTAAAATGATTACCACATAAAGTCTTCATAAGAATAAACAGGGGGTAGACTGTTCAGCATGCGTACAGAGCTGAGTGAAATGGTGCAGGCAGACCCCTTTCACACCTTTATATGTAGATATGAAAGCACAATAAGCGCTGAAAACAATTTACCAGATGATTAAGGGTCGAGAGGTGGGACCCAAGAATCATAGCTCATCTCCCGAAAATACAACTAAAGGGAGTAGAGTAGTTTCGTGGATTTTATGACTACGGCGGGTCAGTAGTCCAAGGGTTTATGACCCCTATGGGCGAAAAGGCCTCTATTGTTTTAACATAATGAGGGTTACCACGCTTGGACCTGTTTCTTGCCTCCTGTGTCACACTAGACATTTTGATAAATATTCTGCACTGTCGTCTTCTGTCTTACTCAGCATTTAAAACCTTGAAGAGATCAACGCTGTTGTGTCTTGTTTTCACGTGTATTAGTCCTGAGGCTCCCGGCCTCTCTTGGTAAGATAAAACCTAAATACACTTGTCAGGATTAGTGTATTATAAATTTGCAGTAATGTTTCCTGGAAACGTTTATATATCTTGTTCAAGATGTTTAGCCAATACAAATAACCCATATTTACCAACATTATTATATGCTCCTCACGTGTCTATTGACCTTTGAGGTACTGACAATACTTACCTGAATTTACCTGAGGCCCACTAACACTCTAGTAGCCTCGACGAAGGCAAAGCCAGCGGCTTCTCAAAGTTCCCCCTCCCCTAATTTGTCCTCATTTTTTGGTCTAGTTGGATTTTACAATTCAATAGTTTTGGCATTTACAGCTTCTGCGGGTAGGCGGCTCCGTGGGTGTAAAAACCTCTCTTGTTTTCAGTCCTACATTGTGACTTCTTGAGCTTAAAACCGTTGATTCTTGTGTTACACCTGACCTTTTGAAGATATTGTCCGGATCAACATCTTCCAATTTGTTCAGTATTTTGAAAGCTTCGACGAAATCCGTCCTGACATATCTGGTTTGCAGTGTTGTTAGCACTGTGGCCCTCAACCATTCCTGGTGCGACAGTTGACTTAGTTCTGGAATGATTTTGGTTGCCCGGTGTTGAACTTTCTCCAACGTCTTTCTGAAGATGAGGACTCCATGCTGGATACAATAATCCAAGTGGAGCCGCACCAGAGATTTATGCAGTTGAATAACAACCAATTTGTTCTTAAAGTCAAGGGTATGCTTGATTATTTCTAGGTTGATTAAATTATTTGTTTTATTGCCGCTCCCACTTGTTGTGCAACTTTCAGTGAAAGCCGGATTCTGACTCTAAGGTCCATTTGGTCACAAATCTATTTCCAAGACGGTATTTTCTTGTAGAAATCAAAATAAAAGCTTTCGTTGATAGATAAACATCAAGTCTCAACAAATATTGCTTCTCATTAATAAAAAAAACAGCCGTTCTGTTGATGCTTAAGAATAACTAACAAGAGAAAAACATACCTAGAGAAGACTCGGGGTCTGAGAGGTCAGCGAGGTCGGGCACCTTCTGCATGGCCTGCTGCAGGGGCCCGCTACCCGAAGGTACGCAGTGAGGGTCGACCAGGGGAGGTCGAGGCCGCCATCGTAGGTATCCACAGCTCCTGCTTCACCAGTCCCGCAGCTCCAGCGAGAACTTCACCTGTGAATAGTGCAAGAAATCATTTGGTTATGGAGAGGGTCGACCATTGGTAGGTAGGTGCTTGTGGAGCAGACCAGGGACCAGATTCACGAAAGCACTTACGCAAACACTTACGAACCTGTAAGTCTTTTCTCAATCTTTGGCGGCTTTGTTTCCAATTATTAAACAGTTAATGAGCTCCGAAGCACCAGGACGCTGCTTATAACAATAACAACAGTTGAATGGGAAGTTTTCATGCTTGTAAACTGTTTAATAAACGTAACCAAAGCCGTCAAAGATTGAGGAAAGATGTACACGTTCGTAAGTGCTTGCGTAAGTGCTTTCGTGAATCTGGCCCCAGCAGTGGTCTCATCACACCAGAGGCAAGTCACCAGAGTCTTACCTGTTAATGCCAAACAAGTTAGGTCAGGTGTTCCTAAACTTTATCACATCAACGACCCCTCGAATATCTTGAACCCCACTTTATTATTCTTACATGAAGTATATATTCAATGTTGAACTTTCATAAGTTGAATAAGACTACGTTGAAGTCTTATTCATGACTATATATGTTGAATCAGGCATACGTTGTTGAACTTATATGTTGAACAAAACCTATTTATTTTCAATGTTTTTTATTGTTTTAAGTTCAAAGCAATGTAAATTCTGAACAAACACTGCCACAATGCACAAATACAATACTGTAGCACGCCAGAACAAAAATTTACCTTCATATAAAAAAGTGGCATGGATGGGTTAGTGGCTGTCTACGCACTCCAAGTTCTCCAATAATTTGTTTATACACTCTAAGTACTTTGAGTGGTGAAAATCCTGCCTCACACAAGTTGGAAAATGGCAAGTGGCGTCAATGAAATGAAGAAAAATATTACTTTCATTTTCTCGCTTATTTGGGCTTTAATTGCCTCTATTTGCGCGGGAAGGCGAGTCACGAGGCCTGAGACAGCTTGTACGCAACTTTGTACTCCCACGCTGGTTTACCTGGAGGTTACCTGGAAAAGGCTTCGGGAGTTATTCCACTCCCGATGTCAGGCTTGGGACGAGCGACAACGTCGCTTCTTGCAGGTCGGAGTTTGATCCCAGACGGTGCTAATGGTCGAGCAATGTATACTTCACTCCGTCCTCCTATCCTGTTCTCACATCCCTTCCACGGGCTATATAGTCTTTGGCTTAGTATCTTGTTATAATTTAAATTCCCTTTCCTTTCCTCGGAACTAACCATATGCGGCAGACTCGGACCGGCTTTGGCACCTGCACCCAGGGGAGGCCTGGTCGACGACCGGGCCGCGGGGACGCTAAGCCCCGGAAGCACCTCAAGGTAACTGCACAATCTGGCATCGTGACCTGTCGACATCCCCGCCGCTCACTGCGTCACAGTAGCCCCATCAGTTGTGCCTCACCAACCACATGATCGCAGGCACAGTGCTGGACTGAGCTACGGCTGATGAGTTATTACATCTCGTGTGTGTGTGAAACCACTCCAACACTGGCGAGCTAACTAGTCCAGTCAGAATTATAACAGTTTGTGCAAGTTGATACAAATAAAGATCCTTGTTATAACTCTGCTGGGAGGAAGGGACGGGAACTATCAGGAGGAAGCGTCAAGCCATTTCCCCCATATATCACTGACATAGCAGGACACCCAGCTGGTTAAGAGGTAGTAACTGAGTGACTGTAACCTATCCACCGCTGCCCACTGGATGGGGGGCGGTGTGCAGGACAAACATATAAATTGTGACACTAGCTCTCCACATATGTCAGTTGCTTAATTTAGAACCTGTATTTGAGGTCGATCTTGAACCCATTGTTGATGTGACGACTTATATTGAATTTTGTAACTAGCTCATCAAGATTGTAACTTGCTTAGCTAAATGAATTGTGGGGTTCAGTCCCTGAGCCCATTATGTGCCTCTGTAACCCTTTCCACTACCGCCCACAAGATGGGTATGGGGTGCATAATAAATGAACTAAAACTAAAAACTAAACTGGTTAAGGGTTGGAACTGGTGACTATTAAGTTTACACCGGCAGCTCTTCCCATCCTCTTACTGAACGCGCTGTATTTTTGACACAATCGACCCCTGGCGTAAAAATTGTGGTGGTTTAGGAAAATTAAAACTATTTAGCATTGATGCTTTTAGAGACTAATGAGTATCGGCTCCGGTTGGTTAAGTGGATGACGGAGGTTTTAACGCTTATAGTTAGGCTTTTATATATATATATATATATATATATATATATATATATATATATATATATATATATATATATATATATATATATATATATATATATATAAAGGGAGAAATCGTGTACCCGGGTTACAAGACAGCCATGTCTTCTTCCGTGGATAATGGTCTGGGGAACACTTAGGGCTGATTCACCGAATTTGTCTTCTTGTTGACCTAAAGAGAAATATGTGGGTATGCCTCTCTTAAGAACATCTGCCTGCCAGAGGGCAACTGAAGCGTGGGTTGGGTTCTGAGAGGTGCTGTGACTGTGTGAAACATCTCCCACAGTCCGACTGATAATCATTGTGGGATTTTCACTCTCAAATAGAGGAAGACTTTGTGGCTGGGTTCGCTTTACCCTAATCTGCGTCTTTTGACCTGGAATTACTTGCAGTAATGTTGCCGCTACACCTACACGGTTATTCACACTGAACTCCAAGAACTTTGTCTTGGGTTCCGTCTCGTTGTTGTCTAATTTAACGAGATTGTATACAAGTTCCAAAAAGTGATACTTCTTTCCTAGCGATTCCACTACATCACGGTCCTTTGGTGCGGGTAATGGTTGTTCTTTTGTGTTTGTGATGGGCGTCTGCTCCACAAAATGGTCCATGGTCTTATTGTACCTGGATTGTACCTGGGTGGAGTTCTGAAAGTTCTTCTCCCCGAGCCCGGCCTGGGGCCAGGCTTGACTTGTGAAGGCTTGGATCAACAGACTGTTGCCCGCAGGCCCACATATCCACTACAGCCCGGTTGGTCCGGCACTTCTTGCTGAAAACTGTCCAGTTTTTTCCTTGAAGAGTTCCACTTATGTTTTGGCAATATTTCTTGTACAAGCTTGGAGGATATTTGGACAGCCGTGGACCTATGGGCTTCATATTGTGTCCTCTGATTGTGCCTATGGCACCCCTGTTCTTTACTGGCTCTATTCTACATTACAGTACAGGTACTGTTCTGATGGTACAGTACAGGTACTGTTCTGAAGGTACAGTACAGGTACTGTTCTGAAGGTACAGTACAGGTACTGTTCTGAAGGTACAGTACAAGTACTGTTCTGAAGGTACAGTACAGGTACTGTTCTGAAGGTACAGTACAAGTACTGTTCTGAAGGTACAGTACAGGTACTGTTCTGAAGGTACAGTACAGGTACTGTTCTGAAGGTACAGTACAGGTACTGTTCTGAAGGTACAGTACAGGTACTGTTCTGAAGGTGCAGTACAAGTACTGTTCTGAAGGTACAGTACAGGTACTGTTCTGAAGGTACAGTACAGGTACTGTTCTGAAGGTACAGTACAGGTACTGTTCTGAAGGTACAGTACAGGTACTGTTCTGAAGGTACAGTACAGGTACTGTTCTGAAGGTACAGTACAGGTACTGTTCTGAAGGTACAGTACAGGTACTGTTCTGAAGGTACAGTACAGGTACTGTTCTGAAGGTACAGTACAAGTACTGTTCTGAAGATACAGTACGGGTACTGTTCTAAAGGTACAGTGCTCACACCTCCAGGTATAGTATCTCCACCGAGTTATGATATGTTCACAGAAGATGGATATCAACATTTGATATTAATATTATCAACAGAGGAGAACCCCACTGATTGTTCCGGCTTCTTAAAGACAACGGTATATTACGGAGGCGTCAAGCACTCACCTTCTTCTTGGCCGACATCCTGGACACTGCCTTGCCGTCACCATAGAACTCCAAGTCCATGATGGCGGAGAGCGGGCTCAGGCTCTGTAAAGACACAAATTTGAATGAGAAATTTTTTTTTTTGAAGAGTAATATCATCAAAATCCTCCTGTCATCAACACAAAAAGATACTGGTGCCGGTAATACTGAAAATCTGGATTCACACTCACGAAACATTTGTATACACTAGAAATAATGCCGAATATGAATACCACTTAAACTTTCTTTTTAACTGTTCTTATTGGGAATAAATAGTCACTGTATTTATTTGGAATGTGACAAAGGTCACAGTTCCTTTATGACCACAAGCACACCACAGAGGGACTTGATCGACTACCTGAAGTTGACCAACATACTGTAGGGGGTTCGACCTTCATAGGGGCGGGGGGGGGATGGGGGGAGAGGAAACGTAAAGATGGTACCAGAAAAACGCCAGAGCCTCCCTGAACACCAGAGGCCCCTTAACACCAGACCCCTTAATACCAGTGGCCTCCCTTAACACCAGGGGCCCCTTACACCAGGGGCCCCTTAATTAACACCAGAGGCCCCTAACACCAGACCCCTTAATACCAGTGGCCTCCCTTAACACAAGTGGCACCTGGCCTGAGTGCCAGTTCCATGAACGCCGGTATTTACCTCGTGCTTATATGTTGTTGAGTTAGGGGCGACGATGATCGTGGGATCAGATGCGCCCGGGCGTACCCGTGAAGGGTTAATCGCGAAGCCTAATAGCGAAATGAATGTCGATTATCAGCGGTCACTAATGAGCTCCGCGGCAAATAAACACACAGCGGGGGAGAGTCCCTCAGAGTGACAGGCACCGGACCCGCCCCACACGGAGAACACCTGGTTACCTGGTTGATACCTGGTTGATGGGGTTCTGGGAGTTCTTCTACTCCCCAAGCCCGGCCCGAGGCCAGGCTTGACTTGTGAGAGTTTGGTCCACTAGGCTGTTGCTTGGAGCGGCCCGCAGGCCCACATACCCACCACAGCCCGGCTGGTCCGGAACTCCTTGGAGGAATAAATCTAGTTTCCTCTTGAAGATGTCCACGGTTGTTCCGGCAATATTTCTTATGCTTGCTGGGAGGACGTTGAACAACCGTGGACCTCTGATGTTTATACAGTGTTCTCTGATTGTGCCTATGGCACCCCTGCTCTTCACTGGTTCTATTCTGCATTTTCTTCCATATCGTTCACTCCAGTACGTTGTTATTTTACTGTGTAGATTTGGGACCTGGCCCTCCAGTATCTTCCAGGTGTATATTATTTGATATCTCTCTCGTCTTCTTTCTAGTGAGTACATTTGGAGAGCTTTGAGACGATCCCAATAATTTAGGTGCTTTATCGCGTCTATACGTGCTGTATATGTTCTCTGTATTCCCTCTATTTCAGCAATCTCTCCTGCTCTGAAGGGGAAGTGAGTACTGAACAGTACTCAAGACGGGACAGCACAAGTGACTTGAAGAGTACAAGCATTGTGATGGGATCCCTGGATTTGAAAGTTCTCGTAATCCATCCTATCATTTTTCTGGCTGTCGCAATATTTGCTTGGTTATGCTCCCTAAACGTTAGGTCGTCAGACATCATTATTCCCAAATCCTTTACATGCTGTTTTCCTACTATGGGCACATTTGATTGTGTTTTGTACTCTGTATTATGTTTAAGGTCCTCATTTTTACCGTACCTGAGTACCTGGAATTTATCACTGTTAAACATCATGTTATTTTCTGATGCCCAGTCGAAAACTTTATTAATATCAGCTTGAAGTTTTTCAATGTCTTCAGCCGAGGTAATTTTCATACTGATTTTTGTGTCATCTGCAAAGGATGATACGAAGCTGTGACTTGTATTTTTGTCTATATCTGATATGAGAATAAGGAAAAGCAGCGGTGCAAGGACTGTACCCTGAGGTACAGAGCTTTTAACTGCACTTGGACTAGATTTTATATGGTTGACCGTTACTCGCTGAGTCCTGTTTGACAGAAAACTGAGTATCCAGCGTCCTACTTTACCGGTTATTCCCATTGACTTCATTTTGTGTGCTATCACGCCATGGTCACATTTATCGAAAGCCTTTGCGAAGTCCGTGTATATCACATCAGCATTCTGTTTTTCTTCTAATGCCTCAGTGACTTTATCGTAGTGCTCAAGTAGCTGTGAGAGGCACGATCTTCCCGCTCGAAATCCATGTTGGCCTGGGTTGTGAAGGTCATTGGTCTCCATGAAATTGGTGACCTGACTCCTAATCACTCTCTCAAATACTTTTATTATGTGCGATGTTAGTGCAACTGGTCTATAATTCTTTGCCAATGCTTTGCTCCCTCCCTTGTGTAGAGGGGCTATGTCTGCTACTTTAAGTGCATCTGGTATCTCTCCCGTGTCCAAGCTCTTCCTCCACACTATACTGAGTGCCTGTGCTACCGGCACTTTGCATTTCTTTATAAATATTGAATTCCATGAGTCTGGACCTGGGGCCGAGTGCATGGGCATGTTTTCAATTTCTCTTTCAAAATTTAGTGCGCTCGTGTTGATATCAGTTATATTTACAGGGGTTTGGATATCACGCATAAAGAAATTGTCTGGATCTTCTACTTTCATGTTGTTTATTGGAGTGCTAAACATGTCCTCATACTGCTTTTTTAGGATTTCACTAATTTCTTTGTCATCCTCCGTGTATGAACCTTCACTTGTACGAATAGGTCCAATACTGGCAGTAGTTTTTGCTTTTGATTTCGCATATGTGAAGAAGTATTTTGGATTTTTCTTTATTTCCTGAATTGCTTTCTGTTCTAACTGCCTTTCTTCAGTTTCATATGAGTGTTTCAATTTCCGCTCGATTTCTTCAATCTCCCTATTTAAATTATTCCTTCTTTGACGGGAAATTCGTGTCTGCATAAGCAGTTCCGTTATTCTTTTCCTGCGTTTATAGTGTCTTCTGCGTTCTCTTTCTACGTTGGATCTCTTTCTGGCTTTCCTCAAAGGAACATGTTTCAGACAGACTTGATACGCTTCCGAAGTCAGTTTTTCTATTCCTTCTGTAGGACTTTTATTACTTAAAACAGTTTCCCATGGAATGTTTTAAGTTCCCTGTTTATTATCTCCCAGTCTATCCTTTTATTATTAAAATTGAATTTACTGAATAGCCCCTCTCGCTTTATCAACGTTTTAGGTCTATTCTGAGTATTGATGGTAGTTTGCACTTCAATGAGCTTGTGATCTGAATATGTGGTATCTGATATCGTAATGTCTCTGATAATGTCTTCATTGTTCGTAAAGACCAGATCGAGAATATTTTTATTTCTCGTTGGCTCCGATATCTGCTGAGTGAGTGAAAATTTGTCACAGATCTAAGTAACACTGGGAAGCAAAACCAAAACCGGCCACAACTGAAACCCAAAAGTCATCCTGTGCCCCCCGCAGAGTAGATGCCAGCCGGCCACCACGGCTGAGGGCACACCAGGAGCCCACCACGGCTGAGGGCACACCAGGAGCCCACCACGGCTGTGGGCACACCTGGAGCCCACCAAGACCCACCAACCCCGGCACCTCTCGGCCAAACCGGAGCCAGACAGCATCGCCCCCGCCTGGAAAACCAGCCAGAATACGTCCAAAATCTATCAACTATCCTGTGATCCAAGGCGATATGTGCGCCAGGCGCCTTAACAATCCGGACAGTTGAATAGGAATGCCAAACGGCAGTATCAAAATCCAAAATTGTGAAACAGAACGTGACCTGGCGGCTCTCAGGCGGAGCAGGTGTCCAGCCGTCCCTCGTCGTCAAGGTTGAATCAAGTGTCCGTACTTTATATTAACGCCACACTCACTTACTCTCAGAGTCATTAGGTTCGAATCCTCGTCACGGCCCTTGTGGATTTGTTCACTCTCAGAAGCTTTCTCACGCTAGATATAAAACAATCATGTCAGCGTTCGTGAGGGAGGTGCGAATCCGACTCTTAGGTCACTTGTCGAGCCTGGCCCCACGCCTGGTCTGGGAAGTAAAACTCCCTGAACCCCCTCCAGGTGTACCAAGCAAGGCCATGGAAAAAAAAACGATAATGCTTTTATCATGTTTTGTTGAAATAATTTAGTTCAGGGAAAGGTAGAAAAAATGAATCCATAGTTTACTCCCGCAACTTTTATTAATATGTGCGTCTGTAAATAATATTAAAATATGTGCAGCTTCACTTTATTATTGTGATAATTATTTGCATGTATTTTTTTATTTGATTGAGGCATTTTTTTGTAAAATTCGTTTAATGTTGCATTAGCATGGAGTTTGCAACTCTCGAAGGGTGACAAATGAACACCAACCGTCTATACCTTTGAGAAAATAGTTTTTGTTTAACTCTCTATTACTGCTATTATTAGTCAATATAATTACCATGTTGTTTCAGATTTAGCCACTCAGAAGGCAATGTCCACGTAGCACAGGTTACAATGAGTCCGTAATATAATGACCAGTTATCCGTGTTCGCCTGGCGATAACACCACCATCTAGCGGAGAAACGCCAAGGAGGTGTGCACACTGGCAGATGATGTACGCGGGCGTCACAAGCGAGAAGACCCACATGGTCCAGAGTTTCCTGTCTGGGTCACCCCGCGGCCAGGCCCAAGGCGCCTCCAGGAACAACAAAGAGACGTTGAGCTGACCGCTCCTGAACCCTTCCCTTCGTGCTATTATTTTTATTATTATCATCATCCACCACGGCTCAGGGAGATTATTAATTTATCGCTGTAAGGCTTCGACAGTTTTCGATAATTTGGTAGGGGGTCAGTGAACTGGAGGGAGGGGGGGGGGGNCCCTAGACTATGCTGCATCAGACCAGCCCTAGACTATGCTGCATCAGACCAGCCCTAAACTATGCTGCCTCAGACCAGCCCTAGACTATGCTGCATCAGACCAGCCCTAGACTATGCTGCATCAGACCAGCCCTAAACTATGCTGCATCAGACCAGCCCTAAACTATGCTGCATCAGACCAGCCCTAGACTATGCTGCACCACAATGACATCCTAGCCCTCCCACAGAGGGCTAGGGGGAGTCTGGTAGCTGAGTGGGCAGCGTGCAGGACTCGTAATTCTGTGGCCCGGGTTCGATTCCCGGCGCCGGCAGAAACAAATGGGCAAAGTTTCTTTCACCCTGATGCCCCCTGTTACCTAGCAGTAAATACGTACCTGGGAGTTAGACAGCTGTTACGGAGCTGCTTCCTAGGTAAGTGTGTGTGTGTGGACAAAAATTAGTTATTTAGTAGTTAGTAACAGTTGATTGACAGTTGAAAAGCCGAAAGAGCAGAGCTCAACCGCCGCAAGAACAAATAGGTGAATACAAATAGGTGAATACAGAAGAAAATGGAAAATGGATTCATATATCTGCTACGCGACTGATGTCAGAGATAAAAAGAGTTGAGTTTTGAGGACTAGAGGCGAGATGATCACAGCATGAAAGATACAAAGACAAATTTATAAAGCAGAAAGATATAGTCTTTTCCATATAAGAGAAGGCAGGACCCAGTTGGAAACCGAAAACACAAATGAATCGAAGAAACGTAAGCAATTGCAGGTATTCAGTGCCGGGGTAAACAAATGGTCCTCGCTTGAAGAAGTGGTGGAAGCCACCAAGATTCATAGCTTAGTAAGGGCAGTATAGGTAGATATCGCTGCCAATACACACAATTAGAGAAGCACACACTCTACGTATATTAGGTCTGGTAGCCCCCACACACCTCCCTCCTCCCATCGGAGACGCCTTCCCCTACCTCGGTGAAGCCCCCCGCCCCTACCCCGTGATGCACACCCCCTCTCCTGCCTCGTGCCCACCTCCTCCAATGCCTCGTGCCCACCCCCTCCCCTGCCTCGTGCCCACCCCCTCCCCTGCCTCGTGCCCACCCCCTCCCCTGCCTCGTGCCCACCCCCTCCCCTGCCTCGTGCCCACCCCCTCCCCTGCCTCGTGCCCCCTCCTCCCCTGCCTCGTGCCCACCTCCTCCCTGCCTCGTGCCCACCCCTCCCTGCCTCGTGCCCACACCCCTCCCCTGCCTCGTGCCCACCCCCTCCCCTGCCTCGTGCCCACCCCCTCCCTGCCTCGTGCCCACCCCTCCCCTGCCTCGTGCCCACCCCTCCCCTGCCTCGTGCCCACCCCCTCCCCTGCCTCGTGCCCACCCCCCTCCCTGCCTTGTGCCCACCTCCAAAACAGCAACAATCAAGACGCTGCTTCACCTCCTTGATTACATCTTCACGCCTTGTTACCTCCTTAACGGCCGCCCTATTTTACGATTCACTTAGCCGTCATTAAGCGCTGCGAATGACGCTGTTGCACCCCGCCCCACCTAATGGAGTAGACTTTAAATTGTATAACATTTGGTCAAACAGGAGGTCACGCGGGTGGAGAAGCCGCCACAGCCACTTTCCAGGAGTCGTTGTGCTGGACGGAGAGGGTGGAGGGGTCATGGGGGTGAGGGTGGAGGGGTCCTGGGGGTGAGGGTGGAGGGGTCATGGGGGTGAGGGTGGAGGGGTCATGGGGGTGAGGGTGGAGGGGTCCTGGGGTGAGGGTGGAGGGGTCATGGGGGTGAGAGTGGAGGGGTCATGGGGGTGAGGGTGGAGGGGTCTTGGGGGTGAGGGTGGAGGGGTCTTGGGGTGAGGGTGGAAGGGTCATGGGGGTGAGGGTGGAGGGGTCATGGGGGTGAGGGTGGAGGGGTCTTGGGGGGAGGGTGGAGGTGTCCTAGGGGTGAGGGTGGAGGGGTCTTGGGGGTGAGGGTGGAGGGGTCATGGGGGTGAGGGTGGAGGGGTCCTGGGGGTGAGGGTGGAGGGGTCATGGGGGTGAGAGTGGAGGGGTCTTGGGGGTGAGGGTGGAGGGGTCATGGGGGTGAGGGTGAAGGGGTCATGGGGGTGAGGGTGAAGGGTCCTGGGGGGGAGGCTGGAGGGGTCCTGGGAGACCTTCTACTCCCCAAGCCCGGCCTCCAACAGGCTGTTGCTTGGAGCGGCCCGCAGGCCCACATACCCACCACAGCCCCGTTGGTCCGGCACTCCTTGAAGAAAACTATCTAGTTTCCTCTTGAAGATGTCCACGGTTGTTCCGGCAATATTTCTTATGCTAGCTGGGAGGGTCCTGAACAACCGCGGACCTCTGATGTTTATACAGTGTTCTCTGTGGCAACTCTGCACCACCGCTGCAAGCAGCAATAACACCTACAGAATTACAATACTTAGTAGTCATAACAACTGTAACAGTAACGCAGCATCAGTGGCAATATCAGCACCAGCAGCATGACCTGTGACAATATCAGCACCAGCAGCATGACCTGTGACAATATCAGCACCAGCAGCATGACCTGTGACAATATCAGCACCAGCAGCATGACCTGTGACAATATCAACACCAGCAGCATGACCTGTGTAAATATCAGCACCAGCAGCATGACCTGTGACAATATCAGCACCAGCAGCATGACCTGTGATAATATCAGCACCAGCAGCATGACCTGTGACAATATCAGCACCAGCAGCATGACCTGTGACAATATCAGCACCAGCAGCATGACCTGTGACAATATCAGCACCAGCAGCATGACCTGTGACAATATCAGCACCAGCAGCATGACCTGTGACAATATCAGCTCCAGCAGCATGACCTGTGACAATATCAGCACCAGTAGCATGACCTGTGACAATATCAGCACCAGTAGCATGACCTGTGACAATATCAGCTCCAGCAGCATGACCTGTGACAATATCAGCACCAGTAGCATGACCTGTGACAATATCAGCACCAGCAGCATGACCTGTGACAATATCAGCAACGCTAACAACGGTGGAAGACGCAACAAAGGCACAAGTAACACTAAACGTTACTGTTCTCATTGTATCACCCACATAACGTGGGGTTAAAGACAGGTACACATTAGTACACAGCAACACAGTACAAAACAATACTGCGGACAATTGCTGACACCCAACAAGCAATCACCGACATATGTATTGTATTACCACCTTCTGATATCTCCTATTTAAGAAACATTCTCCAAGTTTGAAGCAACCGAGGATCAAATTATATCTGAACGATGCACCTTGAGAAAGTATTGTCTAGAGCAAAGATTCTGGTGACTTGAGTGTCTTTCTTGTTGTAATGACCGTTCTGCTGGGTTCTTTACGATTCTGGGGTTGATTCGATGAGGTTATCTTGAGATGTTTCGGGGCTAAGTGTCTCCGCAGCCCGGTCCTCAACCCGGCCTCCACTCCCAGGACGAACAGCCCGCGACAGCTGACGAACTAACGATGCGATTAGCTTGAAATAGTTTCTTTGCACATAAGTGAACGGTCGCCGACAATGTCACCTCCGATTTGGCGGACTCTGATTACCTGACAGGCCCTATTTGGTGACGGGTCAAGACTTGTGGCGAGTTGACTTGTGAGGTTCTCCTTCTTCCTTGTCCTGCTGTCCCGAACGAGGAAAAAGAAGATGGCACACAGGGCCATACTATACGTGCATAGTCCAAACTGCGATTTGAAAGTTGTTTAAATTTTAATTTTGCCCCGAGGGACGAGTTTATTGGGCAGCGCCACTCATCTTGTGAGTGGGACACACCCGACCATAGCAGCATGTACATCATTCCCCAATAGGAAGAAAACCCGGCTGGGTTGTTCATCCTGTCATCACAGAGAGATCCACGACTATTGTGTCTCCTGCCAGTCCCTCCTTCCTCTCCTACTGCCTGGTCCACACCCTCTTCCACAGCCTGACTCTCCCTCGCCCACACCCTCCTTCCTCTCACTACTTCCTCGCCACACCTCCTTCCTCTCCTACTGCCTGGTCCACACCCCTCCTTCCTCCTTATTTCCCTCGCACTCACCCTCCTTCCTCACCTTATTTCTGGATAACTGATTCGAAACAATGAAGAATTCGACGAGTGAAAAGGTGTAGGGTTAATGTCTCAGAGGGGGGTTATTTCTGTGATGAGTTCTAAGGGATTCGGTAAAGAGAGGAGTGTCAAAAGGCCTTAATTTGAAGTAGCGGGGTAGAGGAGTTGGTCTAATATGTTCTTCCCATCACCCCTCCTTCTCGCTTGTCCTTCCTCTCCCCGGCAGCCCTCCTTCGCTCCCTTCCTTCCTCTCCCAACTTTATACCTCACGACAAACCCATACTCGTGTCCGCCCTCCACAATCAACTTCTTCCCGAACATCATTGGCTTTGATTTCCTCTCTCGGCTTCTCCCTCAGCGACCACTCACAACTCCGACAACCCCCCCCCCTTCCCCTGCCCCCTACACTCTGCCCCATCGCCTCTGCCCCCTACCCTCTGGCCCCTACCCTCTGCCCCTACCCTCCTGCCCATAAAGAGCGTCTTCCAAGTTATTACAACGACGGCCCTCAAGTCTGCCCTCAATCCCACACTAAACCCCTCGACGTCCCTGGTGACAACAATAGGCATGTTTTTAACATTTGAGCCCCTTCACCGTGCCGCCCCCAGCCGCCCTCGAGGCTCTCGTCCCCTTGAGCGGCTCCCACTCAATACACACGTCGCCCCTAGATGTTATTGTCTCTAAACGCCGCTCGAAACACAACCGTGAGTATCTATAGAAGAACAAAGTCTGTCGGCCTGTGTTCAGGGTGAAGGTCCCCAAAATTCAATTCAATTTCTTTCTTTTATCACCCCATACCCATCCCGTGGGCTGTTGGTGTAAAGATTAAGAGGCCACTAATGGGTTCAGGCCAGATATCTAGCTTTAGCCAGACTTTGTCGCAGATAACTTTGTTAGTATGTGCACATTTATATCACCTGAGAGTATACCTGAGAGGTATACCTGGAGTATATCATGGAGTGACTACTGAGAGTTTCCTGCTACTCCCTATGCTCTTGCCTGGTCCCAGGCAATGGTGCGTATTTACTTGTTTTAGTTCAGTAATTATATTAGGTGTCTCCCTTGCCCCCCCCCTGAGTCTATAAGGCTGCGTTAGAATACTTCCAACCACATTAAGCATATTGCAGTCGGGGGGATTAAAGGTTCGTATTTGGGCTCGTTATTAATGTAAAAGCGGTTGTCGCTAACAGATCACGGGGTCTCTTTATCATGATGGTATTAGACAGTTAAGTTTAGCCAAAACCTAACAGTAACCATTAAGCTTGGTTAGATGAGGTTGACTTAGATTAATTTAGGTTAGATTAGGTTAGATTAGTAGTTATAGTTTGTTTGCCTTTAAAGTGGGAGTTTGAATGGAACGTGAAAATCAAATACCTGAGGGCGTTGCGCAAACCAGACGTGAGCCTGCAGGCGCCGTTGCGCAGTTTAAGGGTT
>WNGS01010381.1:0-12612 GCA_020271785.1 Procambarus virginalis
CCACCAAATCGTAGAATGTTTGCGCACACTTCACTTAACTCTTCTTTCTGGACTCCACTTCTTGATCTTGACAATCAACAGATACAAGAATCCAAGATGAATATTGACTTGCCAGGAGAGAGGAAATGAATGGGAAGTGGAAACACCATATATTGGAAGGTAAGGTCACACAAAATTTAACCTTATTGTTCTTAATCCCTTGCAGACTACATTTGAAAAGCCACCCATATGCATAGGCTGTTTTCTGGGGGTACCCCGTTGGTGGCTCTCGAAAGCTCTCACTGAGATTTCTCCCCAGGCGTCTCCCTACCCATTCGGAGTTCAGGGATCGGTTAGGTTTTGTGGTTGGGGTGACAGGCTTACCACTTTCGTTGTCTCCCGTCATTTTGAATCTGACACCTTGCATTTTTTCCACGCTTCACTCGTGTCGTGGTGGCCTGGTTTCATACCTGGTGAGGGTTCTGGGAGTTCTTCTACTACCCAAGCCCGGCCCGAGGACAGCTTGACTTGTAAGAGTTTGGTCCAGTAGACTGTTGCTTGGAGCGGCCCACAGCCCACATATTCATCACAGCCCGGTTGGTCCGGCACTCCTTGGAGGAAACAATCTAGTTTCCTCTTGAAGATGTCCACAGTTGTTCCGGCAATATTTCTTATGCTCGCTGGGAGGGTGTTGAACAACTGCTGACCTCTGATGTTTATACATTGTTCTCTGATTGTGCCTATGGCACCTCTGCTCTTCACTGGTTCTATTCTGCATTTCTTCCTCCGGCTGTCTGCATCTGCTAAGTCTTCAAGTCTTGGCCTACCACGACAACTGGTTGGTGTGGTCTCCCAGCTGGTCTGGTTGTCTGCTAGCCAGGGATCTGGCTCTTTCCCAGCATGCTGGGTTCAGGTTCCTGGTGAATTGGTGGAAGTCCTAGTTGGTTCCATTCCAGGTCCGGGGCCTTGTGTTGGATTCTCGGACAGGAGGCCTGGTCGACGACTGGGCCGCGGGGTAGCTAAGCCCTGGAATCACCTCGACGTAACCTCAAGATAGCGTCCCTGTCTCCCTCCCTCCCGTGGCCTTGCTCTGGTTGCAGTCCTCAGTGCAGTCCTTCTGATAATGAAGACATTATCAGAGACATTACGATATCAGATACCACATATTCAGATCACAAGCTCATTGAAGTGCAAACTACCATCAATACTCAGAATAGACCTAAAACGTTGATAAAGCGAGAGGGGCTATTAGTAAATTCAATTTTAATAATAAAAGGATAGACTGGGAGATAATAAACAGGGAACTTAAAAACATTCCATGGGAAACTGTTTTAAGTAATAAAAGTCCTACAGAAGGAATAGAAAAACTGACTTCGGAAGCGTATCAAGTCTGTCTGAAACATGTTCCTTTGAGGAAAGCCAGAAAGAGATCCAACGTAGAAAGAGAACGCAGAAGACACTATAAACGCAGGAAAAGAATAACGGAACTGCTTATGCAGACACGAATTTCCCGTCAAAGAAGGAATAATTTAAATAGGGAGATTGAAGAAATCGAGCGGAAATTGAAACACTCATATGAAACTGAAGAAAGGCAGTTAGAACAGAAAGCAATTCAGGAAATAAAGAAAAATCCAAAATACTTCTTCACATATGCGAAATCAAAAGCAAAAACTACTGCCAGTATTGGACCTATTCGTACAAGTGAAGGTTCATACACGGAGGATGACAAAGAAATTAGTGAAATCCTAAAAAAGCAGTATGAGGACATGTTTAGCACTCCAATAAACAACATGAAAGTAGAAGATCCAGACAATTTCTTTATGCGGGATATCCAAACCCTGTAAATATAACTGATATCAACACGAGCGCACTAAATTTTGAAAGAGAAATTGAAAACATGCCCATGCACTCGGCCCCAGGTCCAGACTCATGGAATTCAATATTTATAAAGAAATGCAAAGTGCCGGTAGCACAGGCACTCAGTATAGTGTGGAGGAAGAGCTTGGACACGGGGGAGATACCAGATGCACTTAAAGTAGCAGACATAGCCCCTCTACACAAGGGAGGGAGCAAAGCATTGGCAAAGAATTATAGACCAGTTGCACTAACATCGCACATAATAAAGTATTTGAGAGAGTGATTAGGAGTCAGGTCACCAATTTCATGGAGACCAATGACCTTCACAACCCAGGCCAACATGGATTTCGAGCGGGAAGATCGTGCCTCTCACAGCTACTTGAGCACTACGATAAAGTCACTGAGGCATTAGAAGAAAAACAGAATGCTGATGTGATATACACGGACTTCGCAAAGGCTTTCGATAAATGTGACCATGGCGTGATAGCACACAAAATGAAGTCAATGGAATAACCGGTAAAGTAGGACGCTGGATACTCAGTTTTCTGTCAAACAGGACTCAGCGAGTAACGGTCAACCATATAAAATCTAGTCCAAGTGCAGTTAAAAGCTCTGTACCTCAGGGTACAGTCCTTGCACCGCTGCTTTTCCTTATTCTCATATCAGATATAGACAAAAATACAAGTCACAGCTTCGTATCATCCTTTGCAGATGACACAAAAATCAGTATGAAAATTACCTCGGCTGAAGACATTGAAAAACTTCAAGCTGATATTAATAAAGTTTTCGACTGGGCATCAGAAAATAACATGATGTTTAACAGTGATAAATTCCAGGTACTCAGGTACGGTAAAAATGAGGACCTTAAACATAATACAGGGTACAAAACACAATCAAATGTGCCCATAGTAGGAAAACAGCATGTAAAGGATTTGGGAATAATGATGTCTGACGACCTAACGTTTAGGGAGCATAACCAAGCAAATATTGCGACAGCCAGAAAAATGATAGGATGGATTACGAGAACTTTCAAATCCAGGGATCCCATCACAATGCTTGTACTCTTCAAGTCACTTGTGCTGTCCCGTCTTGAGTACTGTTCAGTACTCACTTCCCCCTTCAGAGCAGGAGAGATTGCTGAAATAGAGGGAATACAGAGAACATATACAGCACGTATAGACGCGATAAAGCACCTAAATTATTGGGATCGTCTCAAAGCTCTCCAAATGTACTCACTAGAAAGAAGACGAGAGAGATATCAAATAATATACACCTGGAAGATACTGGAGGGCCAGGTCCCAAATCTACACAGTAAAATAACAACGTACTGGAGTGAACGATATGGAAGAAAATGCAGAATAGAACCAGTGAAGAGCAGGGGTGCCATAGGCACAATCAGAGAACACTGTATAAACATCAGAGGTCCGCGGTTGTTCAACGTCCTCCCAGCAAGCATAAGAAATATTGCCGGAACAACCGTGGACATCTTCAAGAGGAAACTAGATTTATTCCTCCAAGGAGTTCCGGACCAGCCGGGCTGTGGTGGGTATGTGGGCCTGCGGGCCGCTCCAAGCAACAGCCTAGTGGACCAAACTCTCACAAGTCAAGCCTGGCCTCGGGCCGGGCTTGGGGAGTAGAAGAACTCCCAGAACCCCATCAACCAGGTATCAACCAGGTATCAACCAGCCTGCCATCTGCTGTTTTTGAGGGGGGACCTGAGTCCTTGACGTTTGCTCAAGTCACTGTGCGGAAGCCTCTTCTGGTTTATCCACTGGACAGGGTTTGGCTTTAGAGGCTGTTCTGGTATCTTCGGGGTGGCCTCTTTTGCTGCGCTTGCAATCGCTGGGTTCGGCCCGCGGTGTCCCTAGGTCAGCTGCTGCATCGCCTGCTTCCTCTTTGGGATTTTCGGGGTTTGGTGCCATGGCGCCCTCCTCTTCCCTCGCTCAATGTGTTCACGGAAGCATCGTCTGTCAGCTGGGACTTTGTGATCAGTGCTCACCAGTCCAGCCAGGGGCATTTGAGGCTGTCTCTGCTTTGGGCTTGCAGCACGGTGCGGGAGTTTGCAGTGATGTGGCTGGCACTGCGGAGGATTCAACTTCCCCGGGGCTTGGTGATCTAGCTTCTTTCGGACTGCTTCCCTGTGGTTCATTGTCTCAACCAGGGGGGGGGTCTTTTCGGTCTGTGGCTCTTTGGAGCTGGTCACTTCAGGTGGCTCTTCTGCTGAGTTCTCAGGATTTAGCTCTGCGCTGTTCATATTCAGGGAGTGTCCAACGTCCTGGCAAATGGCCTGTCATGCTTCATTTCTCTTTCAACGGAGTGGACGGTCAACACCGCTTCCTTCCTTTAGCTTTGCTGGACATACAACCACTCTAGAGGTGGACTTCTTTGCTTTGGCATGGTCTTGGTGTCTCCAATTGTATGTGGTGCCATTCCCTGACTGCGAGGCCTTCATGATGGATGCTTTTCAGCAGCACTGTTTGAGGTGGGGGTTCCTGTACCTCTTTCCCCCGGTCTAGCTGTTGCTCTGGGTTCTGGCACCGCTGGAATCCTATCGGGGAAGTGTTCTTCTCCAGGCCCCATGGTGGCTGGCCCAGCCTTGGTTTCAGGTACTGCTTGCTCGGTGTCCGAACCCGGGCGTTTTTCCGTGGTTCCGCCTCTTTCAGCAAGTCAGGCCGGTGAGGTACCTCGCTGCTTCGCCTTACTGCTCCGCAAAACGCATCTGGTATTTCTGACTCGTGTGTATCGCCATTTGAATGGTGATCAGGTGGCTACTTTGATAGTGTCTCACCTACGGTCTTTATCTCAGTAACAATATGAAGTTTCCACCATTTTCTTTCTCTTTGTCAGATTTCGTCAGTTTCAGACTGGGTTGTTTTGTCCTTTCTCTCGTAACTCTTTCCTCTAGCGGCATCTCATGCCTAATACTGTTGCTTCTTATCATGCAGCATTGGCATAGCCGCTGCAGTTTGTGTTCGGGGTGGATGTCACTTCAGCTCTGTTTCGCAAGGTTTCTTGTGCATTTTCTGAGGGGAGCCCCATTAGCTCCCCGGAGCTATCCAGGCTGATATGGATAAGTATAACTTTCTGGCATCAGTCAATGTGCATGGAGTTCTTGCCTACCGGGAACCACGGTCAGAACCTGGCCCCCTCCAGAGAGGCACGAGGAGCAATGGCCTATAGAAACCCCTGTGTGGTTGGGAGCATTCTATGTCTTCCATCGACCGGGTCAGGCACCCAGAAGGTAGGCGCCCCAAAACAAACCCCTATTCTGGTGAAAAATTGCTACCGAAAGCCAGACGAGTGGAGAGAACTTCCCAAACTTAAATTAGCAAACGAGCATGACGTCATCATGTTGCTGCGCCACTGTCTGCTCAACTCCCCCCCCCCCTGTTTCCCCGGGAGGGGGAAGGGGGAGCCCCTGGCCCTTGCACCGGCAATCCACCCTTCAGTTCTTTGCTGATGTGCTACTGGTGTGGTCTTGTGCCTCTGGCTCCTGCAATTGTTTCAGTTTCGGTGCCTTGTGGCGTGGACTGTCCCTATGGGTGGTGTTCGAGCCAGGAGTAATATTAATCCTGACACTACAGTGTAGCGTCAGGAGTAATATTCTTCGGTACTCGGGCTGCATGCGACTAGGGGTCACTTTTCCTAGGTAATTACCTAAGTGTAGTTACAGGATGAGAGCTACACTCATGGTGCCCCGACTTCCCAGCACTTTTTGTCATATAATGCTATGAAGCTACTGATGGTTTTGGCCTCCACCACCTTCTCACTTAACTTGTTCCAACCGTCGACCACTCTGTTTGCGGAAGTAAATTTTCTTATATTTCTTCGGCATATTTGTTTAGTTAGTTTAAATCTATGACCTCTTGTTCTTGAAGTTCCAAGTCTCAGAACTGGAACCCTGTAGGTGCCCTGTGAGTACTGGCCTTGGGGCCACCTTCCACAAGTCACCTTGGGATCTACCTCCGCTGTGTCTTTTACTGCTTGGTACTTGGCTGCCCTTGGGGTCAATTAGGGTTTTTGTTGTTCCTGTTTGCCTCTGGGTAGGAGGTAGTTTTCGTCACTATTAGGGGCAGGGGTACTGCACAGCCAGTTGTCACCTATTATAGCAGCCTGCTCTGTTCCACCTGGGTATGTTGTCCTCTTGCAGTTTTTTTTTTTCCCTGCGTAGTAGGATGTCTGCTTAACACTATAGTGGGCTAGCGACGACGTACGTAGTCGTTCATTTTTCTCTTGATTCTACTCTGGCGACGATGTCCGGAGTCACTCATTAAAATATTTGTTAAAAATTTAAATTTTATCCGATCAATCTGGTAGTGGTTTCAAAATGAGCACTTTTAGATTGCGCACAATTTAGCACTTTCGCACCCATATGTCGCCTGAGCACAACATATTTTCTGGGGGGAGCCCCGTCAGCTCCCCGGAGCTATCCCAGGCTGATATGCTAATGTCAGACTTTGGCATCAGTCATGTGTATGGAGTTCTTAGGCCTACCGGGGACCACGGCCAGAACCGGGCCCCCTCAGAGAGGCAAGGGGAGCAATGGCCTGTAGAAGCCCCCGTGTGATTGGAAGCATTCTATGTCTGCCATCGACCGGGACAGGCACCCAGAAAGGTAAGCGCCCCAAAACAAACCCCTATTCTGGTTAAAATTGCTACCAAAAGTCGAACTAGTGGATAGAACTCCCCAACAGAAAACAAGCAAACTAGTATGACGTCACACGTCACCGCGCCGCTGTCTGCGCAGCTCCCCCCTCCCCGGGAGGGGGAAGGGGGAGCCCCAGACCTCCCACGCCAGCTATCCACCCATCAGTTCTTCGGCTGATGCTATAGGCACCGGTTATGTGCTCCGGCTCCAGTGGTTGTTTCAGCACTGTACCTAGAGTGTGGTGTCTGTTTTTCTAGGTGGTGCGTGAGCCGGGAGTGATTCTCCAGTACTCGGGCTGCATGCGCCTAGGGTTCCCTTCCCTAGGTGCCCTGTAAGTACTGCCCTTGGGACTTGGGGCCACCTTCCACAAGTTCCTTGGGGTCTGCCCCTGCTAGGCCGTTTACTGCTTGGTTTTCGGCCGCTCTTTGTGTGCTCGGGTGTTCTGTCTCCCTTGGTCGCCTTAGGGTAAGGGGCAGTTTTGCACTGGTGGGGCGCAGGGTACTGTGCAGCTTGTCTTTTCCCAATCATAGCGGCCGGCTCTGTTCCGCTTGGGTATGCTGTCCTCTTGCGGGGTTTTCTTTTTCTTTTTGTTTATCTACCTGGTGCGGGGGTCTGCCTTCGTTCTTGCCCCTGGGTCCCTTGTGTTCTGAGTATTTCTGGTGGCACCCCCTGCTAGGTCCCCGTGAGTGTACACATCCCGGGGGTTCAGTTCTTAGAAAGTTGTTTGGTAGTTTTGGGTGCCGGTTAGCAGTACCCTGCCTGGGATTACCTGAGCGCGAGTCCTCTTATAGTAAACGCTCGGGACCCTGGGAAACCCCTGGGGGCGCGTGGGTCCGATGGATGTGACCCCAGAGCCCCCCCCTCGCTTCCAGCGAGTTTGAGGGTTGCTCACCCCTTGTCTCTGGGTGACTCTGTTTTGCCTCCGTCTGCTGCCTGTGGGGTCGGTGACACCTTCGACCCGGAGTCCTGCGAGTTTGTTGCTCGTTGTGGCTCGGTTACCCAGTTGTGCTAAGCTGGTGCGGGCAGCAGAGGCGTTGCACTTGAGCCTTGGTGGTGGCAACGCTCTCGTGGTAACTCCCCGGGAACCCCGGGGCTGCCCCGTTTTGGTTCTTGGTTTTCCCCTGGATTCCCCTTCCTGCCTGCATCCGGTTCCTTACCGTCTGTAGGTTCAGGGCGGGGTTTGTTGGTGTTGAGACTCGGGCAGTCTCGGGGAAATCCCCTTCCGGGGTAGTGACGGGGGCATTTGAGCCTGTTCCTCCAGCCGTGTTGTAAGAGTCTGCCAGTGGGCTCCCTTCCTTCGTGTTTTCACGGCTGCCCCGGTTTTCTGGTACGGCCGGGGCTTTGGGGGGACGGCTCGGCCCCGGGGCCTGTCGTGTGGGTTCCCGGGGCTGGGGAGGGGCTGACTTGGGGGGCCTTGGCCCCGTTGGACCCCGTGGGGGTTTTTATCCCCCTCTAGGCGGGGCTTGTGGTTACGCGGAGTAGGGTTTTCCTCCCCACTCGCCGTACGTGCTGTTGGGCGTCAGCCCCTCCCCGGGCTCGGTTCCTTGGCCTTTGAGTCGGTTGGTTCCGTCCTGTGGGTGGATGTTTCCCCCACCCCTTGTTGGGACGGTGTTTTCGTCATGTTTCCCCGTTTTGGGGGTTCTACGTGACTACTGGTCTCGGGTGCGCCTGCGCCTTTGTGTGCCTTCGGGACTGGGTTTGGCTTCCGTGTTCTCGAGGGTTCGGGAAGGTTTTTCGCTACTTCCCGCGTTATTGGAACGTCTGTCGGCTCCTTATAGCCCTGTTGGGCTAATTATGGGCCGGTTGGGCTACTTGTAGCCCTGTTGGGCTACTTGTAGCCCTGTTGGGCTACTTGTTGCCTTGTTGGGCTACTTGTTGCCTTGTTGGCCTGCTTGTGGCCCGGCTGTGTGCCTTTTTTGGGCTCTGTCTTCGCTTCTTTGGCCGGTTTTATTGTTCCTGCTCACTCTTTTGGCTCCTTTTTAGTGCAGTAGTCCTGGTTGCCGCCTTCCCGCAGGGCTGGTTGCGCGTTTTCGGCCAGCGTGCGCGTGCGCCGCGGAGTTTGTTTTGGTCTGGGCGGTGGGTAGTGCTGGTGTTAGACGCCTTTTCTGCTCCAGTGCTTCGCCTCTCGCTCTTCTCCCTTGCCGCGGTATGTGCCCCTTCGCTCCGGGGGTGTCCTGGGTTCCAGTTGTGGGGAGGCCGCCGAGGTTTTCCCTGTGTCATGGGTGTGGGCTGCCTTCTTCGCCTCTCACCTGCTCTCCTGCAGGTCCGGCTCTGGCGTCTTCACCTGGCGGTGCTCCCAGGTTCTTCTGGGCTCGGTTGAGTCGTGTCACTTCGTGCCACTGTTCGCCAGGTGAGTCTTCTGCGGTCTGGCGTCTTTTGGCAGGGCGCTGGATGCGGTGTTATATACCTGTCTTTATTTGGGTATCTTTTTGTACGACTGAGACCGTTCGCACACCAGTGTCTGTCCCCCTTTTCACCCCTTCCTGTCCCACTCTTGTGCATGTCCAACCCATGCTAGGGTCATTAAGGGGTTCCACCTTTGTTAGTGTTATGAGGGGGGGTTGTGGTGTTGGTTCTGTACTCGCCTGGTAGGGCTCCTGGCTGTGCTTGCAAGGTTTTTGCGCTCTGGTGTTTGGGTCCCGCCTATGTAGTAGTACTTGCGGGATAGTACCAGTGGAGTGCAGTGGTGCTATAGGCACCATCGGGGAACACTGTATATCCATCAGAGGTCTGCAGTTGTTACACGACCTACTTGCGAGCATACGCCTTCTTGCTGGTACGTTACCTTGGGGTTTTCCTTGAGGTGCTTCCGGGGCTTAGCGTCCCCGCGGCCCGGTCGTTGACCAGGCCTCCTGGACTGATCATCCTGGCTGTTGGACGTGGCTGCTCGCTGCCTGACGTATGAGTCACAGCCTGGTTGATCGGGTATCCTTTGGAGGTGCTTCTCCAGTTCTCTCTTGTACCACCCCGTCCTCGCAAATTTAATAAGTCATTATTGACTTATTAGTTACGTGCATGGGTGACATGCATCATAGTTTCCCTTTCAAAACTTCATGGAAAACACCGACCTTACTTAACCTACTTAGCATGTTAAAATAAGCATCTTATGGTTTCGTAATTACAATTGTTACTTAACCTATTATAGGTATAACAACGCTGAACACTGTGGGGGATTGCCGGTTATGCCCCTTATGGTCCGTCCGTGGACTTCCGGGGCACGCTAGCTTGCTTTCGAATTAGTTTTGGCCATCCTGGTTGTGAGGAGTCTGTGGGCCTGCAGGCCGCTCCATGCGGCTGCCTGGTGGGCCTCCTCCTGGCCGGTCTAGCCTGGCCTCGGGCCAGGCTTGGGGTGTACATGAGCTCCTAGTTCCCCATCCAGCGATTTTGAGCGGGGTTTCTCCGCCGTCGGTCGCCTGGTATGCGGGTTCCTGGGCCTGCTGGGTTCTGTCGTGTCTCCGTGGGCCCTGTCTGGGGTCTGTCTGCTCCGTTCTCTGCCTTGCAGGTGCGCGTTGCTCTTTACCTGTGGCGTGTTGCGGTGGTGCCTGTTGCTACTACTGCGCGTGTGCTTTAGTACCGTGTTTCGCGGTGGCGTGTCCTTATTCCTGGGGTTTATGTTTCTGCTCTTTCGTCCTGCCTCACCCCAGTTGTTTTTCCTGGCATCTCTTTTTGTCTGTTTGGCCTGCACTTGCTGCTATGTTGGGGGGGGGGGGGGCGTGGTCGGTTTTCCACCACTTCATTGCTTGTGCGTTCCCTTGTTTTCCTCCTCTGCCACGGGGTGTTCTGCGTGTGTTCCTTGGCTTCTAGGGCTTTTTTCGGCCTGTGTCCTGTGGTGTGCTTCTTTGTATCGGTCTGTTGCAGTTGCTCGTACCTCTTGGTTCGGGTACAGTTCTGGCGGCAACCCGTCCGCCTTCTTGGTTTTCCTTGCTTGCCCTGCCAATTGGTTTTTTCGGGGTCTGGCGATGTCCCGCGTCGGACCCGTCATTTCTGAACTCCTGGCGGGTTTGCTTGCTTGGAGTTTTTCTGTTCGGCAGACGTTCCATCTCCTTGTGCCACCTGAGTTCGGTGGTCGCGCCCGAGATCTTCTTGCGGCTCCGCCTTTTCCTGGGCTCGGAGGGGCCTTGTCGGGGCTGCTTCCGTCTGCCTCATGGTCTCGCCTCCAGCTGGTGTTGGTGTCCCACCTGCGTGTTTCTCTTGGCGGCAGTATGGGGTGTTTTGGCGGTCCTTCCTTTTCCTGTCCTTCTTAGGTGGTTACTCTTGTTAGCGTCGGCTTGGTTTTTGGTGGGGGTTGGGGGCCGTCGTCGTGCCTCATACTGTCGCCTCTCTCTTTTTGTGCGGCGCTGGCGGGGCCGCTTTGGCTTGCTTTCGGTCTTGGTGTTGCTTCTACACCGTTAGTAGGCTGTCTCGTGCGTCGTTTCACTTTCGGCCTGTTCGTGCGCCGCTTGCACCTTCCTGGTCTCCGCCGTTGTGTGCCACGGCGTCTGTGTCCGGAGCGCATTTTGCGTTGATCCGGTTCTGTTCTTCCCGGTTCGCCTGTGCTGGTGTCCCGGGTTGTCAGCCGTGTTCTTGCGGCTCGGCTGCCTGTGTTCTTCCCTCCTGCCCGTGGCGTTCGTGCTTGCTGCTCTCGCTGCCGTCTGGATGACGTGTTCTCGCAGTCTTTCGGGCATGGATCTTTGGTGTTCGTTCGGGGGGCTTGCTGCGTTGTTGTGTTGTTCCCGGGACTGTCCGGGGCTGTGGCGCCTTGGGTTGGCGTTGCTGCCGGTTGTCTCGCTTCCAGGGAGGGGTGCGTGGTGTCCGCCTCCCGGTTCCGTCCCTTTTGATCTTCCTCTGTGGGTAGTTAGCTCCGGGGAGCCGACGGGGCTCCCCCCAGAAAACCAGCGTTGAATGTAATGAAAACGCCTTTTCTCGGTGAGTCCCGGAGGCTCCCCGCAACCCTCCCTCCCTCCGGTCGGCGTTTTTTTCGCGTGTCTTGACATCCAGCCTCAGAACTGATGGGTGGATAGCCGGCGTGGGAGGTCTGGGGCCCCTTCCCCCTCCCGGGGAGGGGGGAGCTGCGCAGACAGCGGCGTGGTGACGTGTGTGACGTCATACTAGTTTGCTTGTTTTCTGTTGGGGAGTTCTATCCACTAGTTCGACTTTTGGTAGCAATTTTAACCAGAATAGGGGTTTGTTTTGGGGCGCTACCTTTCTGGGTGCCTGTCCCGGTCGATGGCAGAATAACCTACCCTAACCTAACCAAACTTTTTCGGCTACCTAACTCTAACCTATATATATATATATATATATATATATATATATATATATATATATATATATATATATATATATATATATACTATCATATATATAATATATATGATGTATAGAAACATCAAGAAATATGGGCAATAGCCTTCTGCAGTTACAGGTCTTATTCTTCCTTTAGCTTATACCCATTGGTTTCGTGTTCTGTGTTGTGTTCACCTCACCCCAACCATTGTTAACATGTCACCTCACCCAAATGCAGATATATATCTATATATATATATCTATATCTATATTATATATATATCTATATAGATTATATATATATATTAGTACCTGGTTGATAACCTGGTTGATGGGGTTCTGGGAGTTCTTTCTACTCCCCAAGCCCGGCCCGAGGCCAGGCTTGACTTGTGAGGTTTGGTCCACTAGGCTGTGCTTGGAGCGGCCCGCAGGCCCACATACCCACCACAGCCCGGCTGTGTTCGGAACTCCTTGGAGGAATAAATCTAGGTTTCCTCTTGAAGATGTACTACGGTTGTTCCGAGCAATATTTCTTATGCTTGCTGGGAGGACGTTGAACAACCGTGGACCGTCTGATGTTTATACAGTGTTCTCTTTATTGTGCCTAGTGGCACCCCTGCTCTTCACTGGTTCTATTCTGCATTTTCTTCCATATCTGTTCACTCCAGTACGTGCGTTTTTTTACTGTGAGATTTGGTACTGGCCCTCCAGATATCTTCCAGGTGTATATTATGTTGATATCTTTCTCGTCTTCTTCTAGTGAGTACATTTGGGAGAGCTTGAGACGATCCCAATAATTTAGGTGCTTTATCCGTCTATAGTGCTGTATATGTTCTCTGTATTCCCTCTATTTCAGCAATCTC
>WNGS01010382.1:0-11578 GCA_020271785.1 Procambarus virginalis
CTGAGGGGGGGCCAGGTTCTGACTCATGGCCCCGGTAGGCCTAAGAACTCCATTCACACTGACTGATGCCAAAGTCTAATACTGTATATCCATATCAGCCTGGATAGCTTCGGGAGGGCTCGGGTCTAACCTAGAAAATGGCGATTCATTACATTCAACGCTGTTTTTTTAATAATATATCTTGAGCTGCAACCCATCCTCCTGTTTAGATAGTACTGTTATGATGATCATCAATAGCCATAATTTGTACATTCTTAGCTTTTAGATAGTAGTACTGTATACTGACTTGTAAAAAATTCTTTAAATAAATTAAGCTAAAACACAAATATTCCTAGGTCTAGTATAGCACATGCATGTACTATGTTAGGCCTCAGATATTGTGTATTAAGCCTAGTGAGGTTAGGATAGGTTAGTTTAATTGTCAAAGCATCACAAGTAAAAAAAAAAATTGCTTTCCGATCTGTCCAACTCAGTAGCTCCGATTTCTACTTTATAATTTCATTGTACGTGTGGCATATACTATATACTATGGTCCTCATTGTTACTCTTAAGTACTACCAAAACAGGAGGATGGGTTGTAGGCTGATATTTGGGTGCTGGGGTTTTGACAGTCGAACAGGGTCTTGGTGGCCAGGTATCTTGTGAACGTTGCTGGTCCTCAGCGGCCTTGTGTGGCCTTGGGTCATGGTTTGCGGCTGTTGTCCTTTCTTCGTCTTGATACCTGTGGTGCTTCCTTCTCCCTGGTGAGTGCCCTTTCTTCCTTCTCCATGGGTAGATAGCTTCAGAGAGCCTCAAGGGGCTTCCTCCAGAAAACCAGCATTGAAATTAAACGAAATGCCAATTCCTCCTGGGTGAGGCCTTGTGGCTCTCCAACACCTCCCTTCCCCAGGGTGTCGGGGTGGTTTCCATTATCATAAGAACTGTTGTGGAGCAACCAGCTGACCTGGTCTGCCTCCCTCCTACCCCAGATGGGGGGTGGGAGGCAGTCCTCCCCCTTTGTTAGGGAGAGTTCTTTAAGCTTTTTTTGAGGCTGTGGTATGGTTTTTAACCAAGAAGTGGTCTATTTTGTTTCACTGACTTTCTGGGGTACCTTCCCTTGGTGCTGACAGACATGAATAAATTTCATAAAAGTTTTCATATTGCCACTGCTCCCTGCACCTTTGAGGGGGGCCAGGTTTTGGTAGACTAATAGGCACCCCGTGACTGATGGCACCTAGTAGTTTGGACCTCTTATTAGTGTACATAGTAGGTTCAGGGAACTTCGGAGCTGACCAAGAAATTGCCATTTCATTACATTCAACACTGAATATTTTACCTGAAAGCAATGGTCATGAATAGTGTTGTTGTGGAAAGGAAGCCTTTAGTTTGTATTCCATGGACAAGTTTTGAGTTTTTCAATAGTTATAACATGATATTTATTCAGTATGATTTATTCTTAATTCAAATAAAATTAATGTGTGTCTAATACCTATAAACAAATTTTTTCAGGCATCAAAAGTTTGTGAAAATCTCAGAACAGAAGAAATTAAACTCTGGGCTGAGGAGGAGAGGATAAGAAAAGACAGAAGCTCATTAATAAAGAAGTTGGCAACTGTTATATCTGGTAAGACTACATCTTGGTTCTATCTCTCTTGTATTGTTAATTATTTATCATTTCCAAAGAATTTTTTCTACAGATTTGCTGAAGTTCATTTCCCATACAAGAGACTTTTCTGGGGAGCCCCTTGTGGCTCTGAGCCAACTATATCTGATATAGTGCCAGGCTACAAGGTGCCATTTGTCCCGGAATTCTATTTGGCTTACTGGGTACCATGAGCTAGAACCTGGCCCCATCAGAGAGGTGCAGCCTTTGCTGGCTGCTGCATCGCCAGCTTCCTCTTAGGCTTTACGGATTTCGGTTCCTTGGCGCCTTCCTCTGCTCTCTGCTTGATGTCTTCACAAATGCCTCAACTCTGAGTTGGAGCTTTGTGACCAGTGCTCGCCAAGCTGGCCAGTACATTTCAGGAGTTTATGGCCATGTGGCATGCGCTGTGGAGGATTCAGCTTTCCCCTGAGCTCTGTGCTCCGGCTCCATTCAAGAAGCTTTTCCCCCATGGTTCATTTTCTCAACTGGGTAGGTTCTTTTCAGTCCCTGTCTCTTTGAAACTGGGCACTTCAAGTAGCTCAGGGTTTGGCTCTTTGCTGTTGATGTTCTGGGAGTGTTCAGGACTTTTGCAGACTGTTTGTCACGGTTCTGTCCTGTTTCCAGAGAATGGACTGTCGATGCTGCCTCCTTTCTTTGGCTTTGCGATATGTACAAGCACCTGGATGTGGACATCTTTGCATCAATGTAGAATTGGTGACTTTGTACTTAGCTTTCTTTCCCGGTTGCTAGGCCCTCACTGTAGATGCCTTTGGCTGGACTGGTTGAGGTAGAGACTTCTGTACCTCTTTCCCATAGTCCGGCTGTTGTGCCGAGTCCTGGCCAGGTTGGAGTCTTACCATTGGAAAGTGATTCTTCTGGTTCCTTGGTGACTGGCTCAGTCTTAATTTCAGGTGATGCTTGCTCAATGTCCGAATCTGGGCATTTTTTCCACACCTCAGTCTCTTATCAGAAGGTGAGTGAGACTCGGAGGCTCCCCGGCATCCCTCCCTTCCTCCGGTCGACAGTTTTTCGCGTTTTTGACATCCAGCCTCAGAACTGATGGTGGATAGCCGGTGTGGTAGGTCTGGGGCTCCCCTTTCCTCCTCCCGGGGAGGGGGGTGCTGTGCAGACAGCAGTGCAGCGACGTGTGATGTCATGATCATTTGTTCGTTTCTTTTTGGGAAGTTCTTTCCACCTGTTCGGCTTGTGGTAGCAATTTTCATCAGAATAGGGGTTTGTTTTGGGATGCTTACTTTTCTGGGTGCCTGACCCGGTCAATGGCAGACATAGAATGCTTCTAACCACACGGGGGTTTCTATAGGCCATTGTTCCCCATGCCTCTCTGAGGAGGCCAGGTTCTGGCTCGTGGTCCCCGGTAGGTCCATAGAACTCCATACACATGACTGATGCCAAAGTCTGACATTAGCATATCAGCCTCGATAAGCTCCGGGGAGCCTCTGGGTCTTACCCAGAAATTGGCATTTCATTACATTCAACGCTGGTTTTTTTCCTTTCTCTGTGGGTAGATAGTTTCAGGTAGCCACAAGGGTCTCCACTCAGAAAATGTGTTAAATGTAACAAAAGTACATTTCTGGGTGAGTCCCAGTGGCTCCCTGACACCACTACCCCAGGGTGTTGGGGGTGTTAACATCATCATAGAACTGTAGGTGGAGCAGCTGGCTGACCTGGGCTGCCTCCCTCTCCCCCCCAAACGGGTGGGGTGAATAAGCTAGCGCTAGTTTCGTAAAATTTCTACCGTTTGTTTACTTTGTTTGGGGAATTCTTTTTGGAGGCTACAGTCTTGCTCAGACCAGGCAGAGGTCTGCTTTATTTCACTGCACCATATTCTGCGTGCCTTTCCAGGCGATGGCAGATTTGAATGGATTCGAATTTAATCTTACAGTAATAGCCATCGCCCCCTGCAACTCTCTGAGGGGACGAGGTTCTCACCTGTGGTCTCCAGTAGTCAAAAATAGAACTCCATGACTGATGGCAGCTAGTAGTTTACACTATATCAGATATAGTAGCTTCAGGGATCCATTAGGGCTCACCCAGAAATGGCTGTTTCAATACATTTAATGCAGATTTTTTCTTTAGTTATACTCTTACTGCAGTACTAGTTACATGAAACATTCAAACAGTGTATTGTATTTTATCCTAATTCATCAATAAAATAAAGAATTCTTCAGTTTTAATGATTCACTTGAACCTGATTGTTGGGAATTGAAAAAATAAATGGCTTGCAGTTGTTATCTAGTTTTTATTTTGTGTGCATAATTTGTCACTTTTTTATTCTTTTCAGACACACCTGAAGAAGAGAGGCTGAGATGGAGACAGTGGGTTCACAACCACATGCAAAATCCCACAGCAAAGCAAGTGAGTACTGTTTAAGGATACCTGTGCCTGTACTGTATTCTTGGTTAGAATAACTTGTTTCCAGTCTAGTTTACCTCAGCTGCTACCTTTGCCAGACCCAAAATTTACTCTTGGACACTGCTTATCTATCAGGCTCTAGTTGACCTTCACCCCACTGTGGCTAGTAACTTTACAAATAGTCATGTCACAAAGACAGTGGTGTTACAGTAAAATGACTAAGAGCAGTGGCTTAGGCCAGATGGAATGCCATGAATATATAAGTAAAAAAAAAAAGTAAAAACTAATTAAAATAAAACTGGTATGTTGACTTCTTCACTGTGTGGTAAATGCAGGATAAATTACAGGAAATGGAAAAATTTAAATACTTCAATATGAACAAATTAACTTTAACAAACTGAATAAAAATAGCTCCTCTAAGACTTGGCTTACAGTGTGCAAAATATAAAAAACAGTCAAACAGACAAATTAACATTATGGTAGAGAACAAGAAATAAATGGTGCTGAAAATACCAAGTACAAAACCGTATAAATCTATCACCACGTTATATGTGGTGTTATATGACAAATGATAAAGCGTTATATGACAAAGAGTGCTGGGAAGACGGGACACCACAAGCGTAGCTCTCATCCTGTAACTACACTTAGGTAATTACCACACATGGTAATGTGAGAGCAGGTTCAACAGTTATGAGCTCTAGGAGTATTCTGACTTGCTGTGGCAGGCTGGCTCCTATATACAATGGGGCCTCGATTTACGATGCTAATCCGTTCCCAGAGATGGATCGTATGTCGAAATATCGGAAGTCGAAGCGAATTTTCCCATAAGAAATAAAGGGATTTGAATTAATCCGTTCCCCACCCTCCAAAATATTAACATAAAAATACATTTTATACTGAATACAATGTTTTTTTCTAACTACAATACAGTACCAAAACTTCACTTACCTTTATGGAGGGATTTCGATGGCGTATGGAAGATGGTGATGAGGGGGGAGGAGGAGAGTTGTTACTGTTTGGAAGGGGAGTCTCCTTCCATTATCACATCAGGCAGTGATGTTTTCTCTGGGGTACTCTCTCTCTCCTACGTTTTGCCTGAATACCACTAGGACCTGGTTGTGGTTCAGTGCTTGTTTGTCTCACTACAAATTTGTCAAGAGACATTTGTTTTTCCATTCGATTTAACATTTGTCTGTAATGATGCATCACTTTAGCACCTATAATGTCCTTTTTCTTAACCAGTATGGTGGATATCGTTGACTGAGATTTGTTGTACTGCCTAGCCAGTTCACCGACCCGCACACCGTCTTCATATTTACGAATGATCTCTTGTTTCTGCTCTATGGTCATTCTTACATGGGATCTCATATGTTGAGCCTTACCACTGACTTTCTTGGGACTCATGGCGCGATAGAAAATAATTACTTTAATGTTCAAAATGCAAAAAATCACCACAAAAGCGGAATTTCTTATAGGCGCGATTGTCACTAAGCGGGTAGCTGTAGTAAACTGAGGCAGGTCGGACCGCGTGACCGGGAACCACGCGCTTGGCCGACCCGAACGTGTACCAACAAAAATCGGATGTCGACGACACCATCGGATGTCGAGTCGCATTTTTTGATGAAATTTATATCGGAACTCGAATTTATCGTAAGTAGGGGCAATCGTATGTCGAGGTGCCACTGTATACAGGAGTTTGGTCGTGTAGGTGGTGTTGGTGAAGCGATAATTGGGAGCAGGCAGGTAGAAACGGGCAATCTCCTTGTTAACCAGCCAGTGGGGTGACTCCCAGAATGCCAGGTGCATCGGGGTCACGGGTACTGAGGTAGGTAGAGTGGTACTGGCTAGGCTAGACACAGCTCTTGAGAACATGTTGTTGTTGAACAGGCAATGAAGGGATAGGCTCAATCTCCATGCCTAGGGAGATGCTTGTGACAGTGGAAAAAGGTTATCTCATGCCACAACAGGAGTGAATTAGCTGGCAGCTCATTCCCACCCTGTAGAGTAGTGACCAAATAAGTAAAGTTGACTGGTTGTTTCTTTCGACTTTTTTCTGCACTTGGATTCCCATACTTTAGTGTTCACTTTATGCTGTGGTTTGTGTCCACATTCCATCCACTGTATGTGATAGGTCTTGGTTATTGTATTCCAAGTGTACACCAATTAAGACTGGGATGCCAACATAGGGTGCTGTATCTCAATGAGATACAGCACACAATTTCTGGGGAGTTCGTTGTGGCTCCCTGAAGCTATCTTACCGACATGGCTCCTAACGAGTTAGTTTCATTGAATTCCTTGCTGTGTGTGAATTGTTCTCAGAGTTCTTTGACAGTTTTGAGTGCTTCATTTTCTGTGAATCCTCCAGTTATCTGTAAAACTGCACCGACTTTCAAGAGACTACTTCTGATGAGGTGGATGATTGTTACCTGCTCCCTATGCTTCCGTGAGGGGGCCAGGTTCTGGCTCTAGTTCCCAGTAGGCCAACCAGAATTTCTGTGACTGATGTTACTCTTTAGTATGTAGCAATCTCAGCAAGGTAACATCAGGAAGCCACTGGTTGGCTTCCCCAGAAAACTAAATGATTTTTATTGTTTCTTCTGAAACCTTGATATAATTGTTAATTCATGAATATGACTCTGGGCCTTAGCACACATTTTTGACCCTGTTTAGTATTTAATTCAGCATTGTGGAAAGTTTCATTGTGTTTCAGCAAAACATTAATCAGTATTTAAAGACTCATTCAAAATCTTGTGATACCTCATTTAAATTTATTTAATGCATACATTGTATATCAGTATATCAGTCAAGTATTGAGGATGAAGGTAAAACTAATTTTGCTGATACATTATTCATTTATCATGAAATCTTTTACAAAGATTTTTCCTTCCACAGGCATTTGAGAAGCAGTGGAAACCTTTAGAGCTCGAGAAAGAGATAATTAGTATATCATCTGGAGTAAGTCTTAAATAAATTATTATATATTTTTATCAATGAGTGTTTTAAGGCCTTTGTTTTCAACAAGAGGTAGTGAGTTCTTACAAAGTCTTTCTTGATATTAAAGTTACTTATCAAACCCACAAATTGGCATTTCATTACATTCAGTGCTTGTTTGTTTTTACAAATGATGAAAAGTATAATGACAAGCATCTGCTTATCTTCATTTTTGTGAGACAGTATTGCCTGATTGATGAAGTACTTCTCTAGCTATTAACGTTAACAAAAATAAATAGCGTTTCATTCATTTTGTTTACGGCGTGCAGAATGGCCCCTAGAGTGAGGTTTGCCAGCATGCATGCATGCTGGCATATATATATATATATATATATATATATATACAGTGGAATATACATACAGTATATATATATATATATATATATATATATATATATATATATATATATATCCTGAATATATTTATCCTGAATTATATATACAGTATATATATATATATATATATATATATATATATATATATATATATATATATATATATATATATATATATATGGAAGCGGAGGAGCTTCAAGAGATCCATAACCTTTAGGCATTTGTCTTGTATGTTTTGTAACCTTTAAATACACAATAAAGCAAAAAAAAAAAAATATATATATATATATATATATATATATATATATATATATATATATATATATATATATATATATATATATATATATATAATATATATATATATATTTTTTTTTTTTTTTTTTTTTTTTTTTTTTTTTTTTTTTTTTTTTCTTTATTGTGTATTTAAAGGTTACAAAACATACAAGACAAATGCCTAAAGGTTATGGATCTCTTGAAGCTCCTCCGCTTCCGGACAGGAACCAAGGACGCAGCAAGCATTTCCCCTCTGGATCGCCACACTGAGGCGCTGAGACAAAAAACTGCAAGCCCTTGGGTCTCTGGTGACGTCAATGAGCTTGGAACCCAATTCCTTGAGAAATCCCAAGGCACTCTTGCCCCAGGGGCCATGCGTCTCAGACGCTATGGGAACAAAGAGGTATTGACCTGCCAGTCGCCTGTATTTGAGAGATTTTGCTGTTTCCCTGTGGTTGGCCGCCCCACCTGCTTGATCAGCTCCGAAGTGTACATAGGTGTCAGCCAGGGTGGATACACATGTGTAGTCCCACACCAACTGTCTACCCTCCTTCCACGAGTATATGGTGATGCCATCAGGGCGAAGTGCGGGGAAATCCGGGTTTTGGGCCCCTAGGATGCGAGGTTCTCTCTCCGCTGGGCACTTAGCTGAGACGAGGCTTCTCTTGATGATGTCATTGACCTCGTTGTGTCTTGCATGCCAGCCCTTTGTGCTTTCGCAATGCAACCCATGCAGTCCGTATTGGTCTGCTTCCACCCTGTTGCAAATACACTTGTATTCAGTGTGAATTGGGGCACCAAGGCGGAGGGCCACTGCTACACGAAGGGATTCTGGATCTAGGCGCGTGCCCATTGCTGACATGGGTACTGCCAGGAGGAAGTCTCCTGCATGGGGGGCACGCACTGCTCTGAGGCGGGCTTTCTCCTTGTCTGATGTTGCGGCGCTGAGCATGGCATCAGCTACTTTTTCCACTAGAGGGTGGTCCCAGCCGGACTGTTTGTGTTGTTTTGTTGGCTCTATAATGGTTGCTGGGGCTGCGAGAACATTCCACTGATTTGAACATTCAGTGAAAGCAGGATCGTGTATTCCTGCTGAATCTCTCAGGGTTGCAGGTAAGATATCTCTGACGAGGTCGTGCGATGCGTGGGAGGAGGAAAGGAAGGCTGGTAGAGCAATTTGGGAGGCTGTGCGGACACCAAGGCCGCCAAGTCTTACAGGAAGGGTTGCTTGCTCCCACTGAGAGTCGTCCAATGGCAGGTTCAGGACTTTCACCAGCATGGACCTCAGAAGGGTGTCATACACATTTAACTTAGGGCTGCTGTAGGATGGAGAACATCTCAGAAAGTAGGTCAACTTAGGGAGAGACAGACATCTTGTGAGGAGAAAGAGAGCATCATGGGCATCAATCTTGTCAATCCTGTCCAGCATTCTCTTTAGATCAGTGATTTTTGCAGCCAGGACCTCCTCGATTGCTCGTGGGCCAATGGGGGCACCCAGGAGAGTGCAGTCTGGTGGCTCGACAATGAGAATGTCTGGAAGAACATCTTGTATTTGCCCAGTGATGCCTGGGTTGCGGGAGATTATTTCACATTTGGATGCATTGAGAATGAGGCCCAAGGCTGCTCCCTGCTCCTGGATTTTCGTTATATCCTCCAAAATGGTTTCCGGGGTTCCAGCGAGAGTGCCATCATCCAGGTACCAGATGTTTATATATATATATATATATATATATATATATATATATATATATATATATATATATATATATATATATGTCGTACCTAGTAGCCAGAACTCACTTTTTGGCCTACTATGCAATGCCCGATTTGCCTAATAAGCCAAGTTTTTCTGAATTAATATATTTTCTCTAATTTTTTTCTTATGAAATGATTAAGCTACCCATTTCATTATGTATGAGGTCAGTTTTTTCATTGGAGTTAAATTAACATAGATATATGACCGAACCTAACCAACCCTACCTAACCTAACCTATCTTATAGGTTAGGTTAAGTTAGGTAGCCGAAAATGTTAGGTTAGGTAGGTTAGGTTGTCGAAAAACAATTAATCATGAAAACTTGGCCTATTAGGCAAATCGGGCCTTGCATAGTAGGCTGACAAGTGCGTTCTGGCTACTAGGTACGACATATTATATATATATATATATATATATAATATATAATATAATATATTATATATATATATTATATATATTATATACATCACCATCTATATCACATATATATATATATAATATATATATATATATAGATATATATATATATATATATATATATTATATATATATACATCACCATCTATATCACATATATATATATATATATATATATATATATATATATATATATATATATATATATATATATATATAACCTAAAAAAGGCTTTCGACAGAGTTCCACATAGAGGTTGTTCTGGAAACTGGAAAAATATTGGAGGGGTGACAGGTAAGCTTCTAACATGGATGAAAAATTTTCTGACTGATAGAAAAATGAGGGCAATCAGTGGCAATGTATCGGACTGGAGAAATGTCACAAGTGGAGTACCACAGGGTTCAGTTCTTGCACCAGTGATGTTTATTGTCTACATAAATGATCTACCAGTTGGTATACAGAATTATATGAACATGTTTGCTGATGATGCTAAGATAATAGGAAGGATAAGAAACTTAGAAGATTGTCATGCCCTTCAAGAAGACCTGGACAAAATAAGTACATGGAGCGCCACTTGGCAAATGGAATTTAATGTTAATAAATGCCATGTTATGGAATGTGGAATAGGAGAACATAGACCCCACACAACCTATATATTATGTGAGAAATCTTTAAAGAATTCTGATAAAGAAAGAGATCTAGGGGTGGTTCTAGATAGAAAACTATCACCTGAGGACCACATAAAGAATATTGTGCGAGGAGCCTATGCCACGCTTTCTAACTTCAGAATTGCTTTTAAATACGTGGATGGTGATATACTAAAGAAATTGTTCACGACTTTTGTTAGGCCAAAGCTAGAATATGCAGCGGTTGTGTGGTGCCCATATCTTAAGAAGCACATCAACAAACTGGAAAAGGTGCAAAGACATGCTACTAAGTGGCTCCCAGAACTGAAGGGCAAGAGCTATGAGGAGAGGTTAGAGGCATTAAATATGCCAGAACTAGAAGACAGAAGAAAAAGAGGTGATATGATCACTACATACAAAATAGTAACAGGAATTGATAAAATCGACAGGGAAGATTTCCTGAGACCTGGAACTTTAAGAACAAGAGGTCATAGATATAAACTAGCTAACCACAGATGCTGAAGAAATATAAGAAAATTCACTTTCGCAAACAGAGTGGTAGACGGTTGGAACAAGTTAGGGGAGAAGGTGGTGGAGGCCAAGACCGTCAGTAGTTTCAAAGCGTTATATGACAAAGAGTGCTGGGAAGACGGGACACCACGAGCGTAGCTCTCATCCTGTAACTACACTTAGGTAATTACACATATATATATTATATATATAAGTATCCACTCAATTTAACAGCCTATATGGGGCTGTACCCTGGTCGTTATTTCTGGAGCTCCGTTATTTCCGAAGTTAAGTCGGGTTGGGTAATTTTTCAAGTAACATTCAGGTAGGATATATTTTATACTGTATAACTAAAATTAAATAAAGTTCTTTGTGTAATTGTGTTCCAATTTAGTGCCACGCCTACGATTAAGCCAGCTGGTGGCTGCTGCAGGATGATGTGTGAACACAGTCTGATCAAGTCCAGATGGGTGAGAAAAATTGGTTTATTCCTTTGTATGGCAAATATTTCATGCATCAATCAGTGATTGTTAATATTTTCTCAATAAAATTTTAGATGTGTTTTGTTTACCCTGAACAGTGCAGGTAATGTATTTTTAATGTTCTGACAACAGGCTGTGGCGGCCACGCCATAACAATGGCTATCGAGCCTTGTCACTGAGAGCTAGCCA
>WNGS01010384.1:0-11523 GCA_020271785.1 Procambarus virginalis
TTACCACAAACTGAGGAGAAGATAGAGGGGGCACCCTGATCAAGGACCAGGGACAGCTCAGGCGACGCATGAGCAGGCCGGAGGTGAAACAAAAACACGAGAAGCGTACGGAACAGGGCAGATGTGACGTCCCCCCAAACACAAAAGCCGGAGTGGCTCCGCCAGTGCCGCACAAAATGAGGGCGACAGTAAGAAACATCAAATAACTGTAGTCCTGAAACCCAAGAAAGGACAAGACAACCCGATGTGAAAGAGAAGATGACCTACGAGCATTTACAAAGAGCAAGAAAAGGAGCATAGAAACACCAGGAACATCATACTGTCGACAAGACGAAGCTCGCAGGAGGGACACCATCAACAAAGCCCACCTAATCACTACAGAGATGATGATACCTGCGTCAAAATACCAGACGCGAAGAGCCGTGGAGTCCTGCCGAAAGGCATCCACTGTGAATGCCTCGCAGGCGGGTAAGGACGCCACATAGAATGGGCGACGCCTAGACCACGCCGTCTCAAAGACGTCCATGGCCAGGAGTCCATACGTCGGGCAGAGCCAACGAAACGAGTCGGCGATAACTGGCCAATCTGCTAACAGAGGAATGAACCGAGAAAGCCTGTCCCCAGGACGTAGAACACCCCGGACAAGAACCTCACGGTTAGCCAAACCCCAAGAATCCAGCAAACGAGCCACTCGAAGGGACCAACCCCAAAGGCAGACACCTATGAGAAACCCTGTGGTTCCGGAAAGAACCGCCAGAGAACAGTCTGAATGGAGCTGAATGGTAGCGCACATTGTGACCCGAACCCTCCGAAGCGCAAACCAGACAGCCGCGAACTCCTGAACCATGCTGTGAGCCCGACGGACAGACAGACTCCACCATCCCCGGCCGACCTGGTGAGCACTGGTCACAAAGCCCCAGCCAAGAGATGACCCGTCCATGACACATCGAGCAAAGGCTCGGGGCGGTGCCAAGGCACGGAACCCCGAAAACCCAAAGAGGAAGCTAGTGGCGCAGCACCAACACAAGATCCCGGAGGAACGAACCCAACAACTGCAAGAGAGGCGGAAGGGGAGTCTCCGAAGGAACCAAACAGACGCCGAAGCCAAACCTGACCCTGCGGTCAGACCAGCATGTCGAAATTCAGACTCCCGCACAACTGCTCGAGCAACCGCCGAGCAACCAGGGACCCCCCTCATGAACAGCTGAGGCGGGACCACAGCTGCAGCAACACTCTTGGAGGGAAAGACTAGGAGCAGTCCAAGAGCCCTAAACAAGACCCAGCCAGGTCCGAACCCGGGACAGAAACAGATGGAACGGCCTCCAGATCACCAGGAAACCAAACCAGCGATCTGAAAGGACCACACACCTGGCGAGCAGACAAGCGGACCGACTGGTTGTACACATGTACATGTATACAACGCTTGAATGCTGTAGAGGGTTCTCCGTCGGCTTCGGGCTGTTTTTTTTTTGTTTGTATACATGTACACTTGCCCCAACGCGCTGTACCTTCAATCTAAGTATATAGGTATGACGTCGACCAGCTGACGAGGCGTTTGACATGTCATCTTCAATTCGGTGGCCCCAGGAATCACATGAACAGCCTATGACTCACCCTAACAAGAAAATGTTGAACAAAAAACCAGCGTTGAATGTAATGAAACTCTGGGTGAGCCCGGAGGCTCCCTGGAGCTTATCGGGCTAATGTATGTTATGTTAGACCGGGACATTAGCTATGGAGTTCAGACCTACCAGGGACCAGCGCCAGAACCTGGCCCATTCAGAGAGGTTTCAGGGAGCAATGGCCCTGGAAAACCCCATATGGTTGGGGTTTTCCTTATCTGCCATCATCGGGGTTAGGCACCCAGAAAGGTAGGCGTAACAAAACAAACCCCACATGGTAAGAAACTACAACAAAAACCGAACAGAGGTAGAAAACTCCCTACAATCCCAAGGAAAACAATCAAACAATCACTTTACTGCCGCGCCGGTCGTCCGCGCAGCCCTCCCCTCCCCGGGAGGGGGGCCCCGGACCTCACCACGCCGGCTGCCTTAGTTCGGAAACTAGGCGTCAACCAACGCGAAAACCCCGCCGACCGGATGGGAGGGAGGGTCACCAGGGAGCCTCCGGGGCTCACCCAGAAAATGGCGTTTCATTACATTCAACGCTGGTTTTCTGTGGGGAGCCCCTACGGCTCCCTGGAGCTACATACCCAAAGAGAAGGAAAAAGGGGACATACCCGGGAGGCGGCGGCCACAAACTCCACAACGTGAAGTCGAGACAACTGACCGCAACCTGCGACCCAAAGCAACACAAGAACGCCGAGGAGCAGGGACGTTCACCCAATTAACGGGCGGCCAGGACCCTGTTCGATTTCCAAAATCCACGCGCCCGAATATGTGCCCAAGACATATTACCAAACACAGCAGCCAAAGCCGCAAACATCCTAACATCATGGGCGCGAGGATAGACCGCAGGCTGGCTAGACTTAATAACCCTGCGGACAACCTGGGAGACCCGAGCCCAGGAACAGGGAACGAGGGAAACCGGATCAACCCAAAGCGCATCTCCAGCCACCCTGGCTGAAGCGCGCAGGTAACGGCGAAGCGCCGCAACAAGACAACACATGATGCACCCCGGCCGAACCAACCAGGCATCAATGACCCATGGACCCCTCCGGAAAGCAGCCGTCTCGTTCTTCGCCAGAACAGATGGAGAAGGCTGCAAAGGACAAACCGACCCCCAGGACCAAAAGAGCAGAAGCCCTGCGCCAGAGGAGAGCATGAAGCTCCCCTACCCGGCCCCCAGAGGCCAATGCCAACAAAAACAAAGCCTGGAAAAACAATCAGGAACCGAAGGGGCCACCACAAACCGAGGAGAGGAAAGATAGGAGAGCACCCTGTCCAAGGACCAGGATGGCTCAGGAGGCGCATGAGCAGGCCGGAGGTGAAACATAGCACGGTAAAGCTTACTAAACGGGGCGGATGTAACGTCTACCCCGAAAGCTAGCTTGAGCGGCTCCGCCAGCGCCGCACGATACGAGGCGACAGTATTAGGCATCAAATGACAGTCCTGAACAAGCCAAGAAAGAAAGACAACCTACAAAGAGCCAGAAATGGCGAAAAGAACGCCAGGAAACTCCATACTGATGCCGAAACGAAGCTCTCAGGTGGGACACCATCAATGAAGCCACCTGATCACCATAGAATTGGTGATACACCCGCGTCAAAATGACCAGACGCGAAGAGCAGAGGAGAAGGTCGAACCAGCCCCGTACCAGATCGGACCGACCTGCTGAAAGAGGCGGAGCCGCGGGAAACGTCCCGGGTTCGGGCACCGAGTCAAAAGCACCGGAAACCAAGGCTGGGCCGGCCACCAAGGGGCCACAAGGACTACACTCCCTGGGAATGTCTCCAACGAACCAGAACCCGAAGCAACAGCTGGACCGGAGGAAAGAGGTACAGGGAACCCCACCTAGACCAGTCCTGCCGAAAGGCATCCACCGCGAACGCTGCGCAGTCGGGGAAGGGCGTCACACACCGGGAGACGCCGAGACCACGCCGACGCGAAGAGGTCCACATCTGGGAGACCGTACGTCTGGCAGATCCAACGAAACGAGTCGTCGTCCACTCCGTGGTCAAGGGAGGGAAGCGAGACAGACCGTCCGCCAGAACGTTGGACACACCCCGGACGTGAACCGCACGGAGAGCCAAACCCCGAGAATCCAGCAGACGAACCACTCGAAGGGACCAACCCCAAGACCTAAGACCGAAGAGAACCCCGCGGTTCAGGCAATGAACCACTGGAGAACAGTCCAAATGGAGGTGAATGGTCAATCCCCGAGCGACCCGAATCCACCGAAGCGTGAACCAGACAGCTGCGAACTCCCGAACCGTGCTGTGAGCCCGATGGAAGGAAGGACCCCACCGTCCCTGGCCTGCCTGGTGAGCACTGGTCACAAAACCCCAGCCGAGAGACGACGCGTCCGTGAACACATCGAGCGAGGGCTCGGGAAGGCGCCAAGGCACCAAACCCCGAAAAACCCCGAAGAGGAAGCCGGTGACGCAGCAACCGACATAAGACCCCTGGAGGACGAACCCAACGATCGCGAGAGAGGCGGAAAGGACATCCCCGAAGGAACCAAACAGACGCCGAAGCCAAACCCGACCCGGCGGGTAGACTAGCACGGCGAATTCAGACTCCCGCACAACCGCTCAAGCAACCGCTGAGCAACCCGGGACCTCCTCATGCACAGCCGAAGGCGGGACCACAGCCGCAGTAACACTTCTGGAGGGAAAGACAATGAGTGGCCCAATAGCCCTAACAAGGCCCAGGCCCGAACCCGGGATGGAAACAGATGGCAAAGCCTCCCGATCACCAGGACACCAAACCCGGCGATCTGAAAGAACCACACCCTGGCGAGCAGACACGCGGACTGACTGGGAGCCCACACCAGTCAGTCGTCGAGGTAGGCCAGACACCGAATCTCAGACTCAGACAGGGCACTAAGATCCGGTAAAGATGCAAAAATTTTTTATTTATACCAAGTGCCCATTACAAAATAGGGCACACAAAAACAGCAAGCCTGAAGCCCCACCACCAACCGTGCCAGACCCAGAAAAACCGGGGAGGAACGTTCCAAGAAGTGACCTGGAGGTCCAGGGCCACCATCCAGGCACCCGGCCCCCAACAGAAGCCGGAACCCAGAAGGATGGGCGGAACGACCACGTCCAACGCACCCACGAAGATGACACGACGAAACGCAGGGGAAGCAGCCCACCCGCCAGCTCTGAACCCCCAAAGGGGAGAAGCCGTCCACCGACGCCACCAGAGGCCGGAAGACAACTCAAAGCGCCCACCAACAGCGGGACCATGCGAGAGGTAATAGAGCAAGCTGCTCCCCCAGCGCCCCGCCAACAGAGAAGGAACAGAGCCCCTTCCAAGAGAAAAAAAAAAATACACATACACATTATGTATATACACATACATATACACAAACATACAAGATATGTGACACGTGTAAACACATGCACACACACACACACGTACACATGCACAAGCGTACACACAGGCATAGGAAGTAATGTGGCGGAGGCTGACTCCCTACACAGTTACAAGTGTAGATATGATAGAGCCCAATAGGCTCAGGAACCTGTACACCTGTTGAACGACGGTTGAGAGGCGGGACCAAAGAGCTAAAGCTCAACCCCCGCAAGCACAACGAGGCGAGTACATACATTGTAAATGTAAAGTACAAGTTGCCGACCAGTGGGCAGAGAGCACCACGCCGGCCAGGCAAAGAAGGCACTAAACTGCATCAAAAGGCCCACCTCGACAGCAAAACCTCAAAGTCCCAGCACAACCACAACATGTGCCTAGACCCAAAAAGAGCAGTCTGCAAGCCAGGAAGACCCCGGAACCCCAGAAGGCAGAACCGGGTCACATGAGGAAACAAAGCCCCCTGAACCCACAAAAGGGGGCCCAAGAGGAAGAAACTCTGGAACGAAACCAAAGAACCCAAAGGAACCCAGAATCGAACCAGGGGGAGGCCAAACCACCACATTTGCCGGCGGAGAACACCACAGAAGGCAAAGCGCAGCCCCCAGACAGAACCCTCTGGGAAACGGTCATAACAGACCGAAAACCGAGGGACAAGGTGTGGGAGCAAGCCTAACAGCCAGAGACACTGAGCCCAAACCCATGGGCCCAGACCCAAAACAGACAAAAAGGGAAGCCCGGTGTAAAATCAACACCCAAACGTACCCAGAGGTACAGTAACGGGCAGAAACACCAGAAAAGCAAAGAAACGACAACAGGAGAATAAAACCCCTGAAAAAAGGGTGAAAAACTCACCCAGACGCTCGCTCGCACACCCAGGCGTATGTAAACAAACCGCAACGCCGCCCTGGTGGCCACGCCGGGAAACAGGCAGACGAAAATGGCCGCCAGCAGGGGCTGTGCCTGACGCTAAGATACACAAAACACGCCAGCAAAAGTGGGAAGCAAGCAGACTGGATGGGCTAAAAACTCCGCCCAAAAGCAGAAAAACCCCGGCAGGGGCAAACCGCCCCAGAACTGCTAGCAGGCATCCCCCACAGCCCCGGGAACCAGCAACAGAGGCCCGGGGCAGAGCCGTCCTCCAAGCCCTCCGCCCTTAAAGAAAAGCAAAGTCCATGGGAAAGGCAGCAAGAAAGGGCCGCTGGTAAGCCCCAGAAGCCTTGGCAGGAGGAACAGGCTCGAAAACCTCCGTCCCCCAACCCGAATGGGGCAGCCCCCGAAAACCGCCCGAGTCTCTGCCCCAACTAAACCCCGCCCCGACCCCGAAACCCGCAGACGGTCCGGAGCCGGGAACAGGAGGGAGGGGCGAACAGCACCTAACCAAAACGGGGCGGCCTCGGGGCATCCGAGTGGGAAACCAACCTAACATGTTGCAGCAACCTAACCTAGCTTGCAACACGGATGCCGCCTGTACTCTGAACAGTAATAACATCAGGAGTACTGGAGAACAAGCAGAGAAACTCTCTCGCAAGACTCCGGGTCAAGGTGTCAGTGACCCAACAGGCAGCATGACGGAGGTAAAATGGCGACTGTCACCTGGAGACAAGGCACAGCAACCAACGATCCCGTACAAGACGGGTTGGTACCCGGAAGACACATTCAATGGTCCCCCGAGCCCAGACAGGGGTTTCCAGGGCCCGTAGTTAGCAACTACGGGAAGCCCGGGCAAGGTGTTGCTAACCGGTTAAGAAACCCAAAAACAAGGGTAAAGATAATACTGAAAACCCCTGGGACGTGTACAATCACGGGGGCCTAGCAGAGGGCCACCAAACACTACCAGTGGAACTATAGCCACACTATGCAGACCCCCACCAGGCAAGAAAATAAAAACAAAAGAAAAACCCCGCAAAAGTACACCGTCTCCAGAGGCAACAGGAACCGGCCGCCGCTTAGGTGGCAGGCTGTGCAACACCTTGACGCCCTAACCAGCACAATACCAATCCCTACCCAGGGCCAAACAAGGGCCCCAAGCCCCAGCTGGCCCCAAGGGCGAGGCAAATGCCAAGCAGCAAGAACCTCTACGGGAATGGTTCCCGAACGCCCCAGGGAAGATAACCCTGTGACGCAAGGGCAGTACTCACAGGCGCTTAGGGAAGTCAACCACTAAGCACATGCAGCCCGGCACTGATGAGGTACTCCTGGCCACCGCACAACACAACACACAGCAGTGAACGCCACACAAGGCAAACACCGCCTAGGAAACTGAGGCCAGAGAAGCGTCTATCCCGGTTGACATTAGCTTACGAACTAAAGGCAGCCGGCGTGGTGAGGTCCGGGCCCCCCCCTCCCCCTCCCAGGGAGGGGAGGGCTGCGCGGACGACCGGCGCGGCAGTAAAGTGATTGTTTGATTGTTTTCCTTGGGATTGTAGGGAGTTTTCTACCTCTGTTCGGTTTTTGTTGTAGTTTCTTACCATGTGGGGTTTGTTTTGTTACGCCTACCTTTCTGGGTGCCTAACCCCGGTCGATGGCAGATAAGGAAAACCCCCAACCATATGGGGTTTTCCAGGGCCATTGCTCCCTGAAACCTCTCTGAAGGGGCCAGGTTCTGGCGCTGGTCCCTGGTAGGTCTGAACTCCATAGCTAATGTCCCGGTCTAACATAACATACATTAGCCCGATAAGCTCCAGGGAGCCGTAGGGGCTCCCCACAGAAATACCTGTATAATAGACAAAATCCAAGATGCAAGAAAGATTACAAATTCTTGAAGCAATTCACAAAAGAATAGAACAACCTACCATGAACACCCAAATCACGAAACTACTCTACCCACCATGAGAGTAAAGGACAAGACCAGAACATAACGATGTCAACACAGAAGACACTGTTCAACATAATAGGCCAATTATACCTGATTAATCTTTGTATGTAGATAGGAGCTGCCTCGTATGGACCAATAGGCCTTCCGCAGTTACCTTTATTCTTATGTTATTATGTGCTTCATCCCCCATTTATCCCTTATGTATCCCCCATGTTTTTACCTTTATTGTCTTATCACCTGACCCAGTGTGGGTATAAATCAACCAGTTCTGAAAATTCTTTTCACTTGAGAATGAACCATGGAGGTTCAAAACGTTGTGCAAATTGTATAAATAAGTGCAATACATTCTATAGTAATTCACTTTTTTCTTCACCTTGAAATTAGGAAAATGAGTTTTGGAGAACTCCTCTTTCAGCTAAGCCCTGATGCTAAAAAATAGTTAGAGGGATAGAAGCCCTAAATCAGAAGATAGTAAATACAGAATATGCAGTCATATTCAATGAGACATTTTTAAAAGAAAACCTGCTGCCAGTATACGCCAATATATTATGTACATATACATATACCTAAAGAATGACAGGTATATAAACATCCGCATCCAGCGCCCAGCCGAAAGGTGCTAGACCGCAGAAACTCACCTGTCGAATGGAGGAACGAACGTGACATGACCCAACAGTGCTAAGAAGATCCTGGGAGCACCTCCAGGTGAAGAAGCCAGAGCCGGACACGCAGGAGTAGGGGCGAAGGAGGAGGCTCACACCCATGACACAGGGAAAACCACGGCATCCTCCCCACAGCTGTAATCCAGGACACCCCTGGAGCGACGGGGCACATACCGGAGAAGGGAGAAGAGCGAGAGGCGAAGTACCCGAGAAAAAAGGGTGGAAAACACCAGCAATGAAACACACCACCCAGACCAAAACAAACTCCCACAGTGCATGCGCAGGACATGCTGGCTGAACCGCACAACCCGCTCTGCGGGAAGGCACCAACCAGGACTACTGCACAAGAAAAGTTGCCAAACAGAACGCAACCTTAGGGAACCACTAAGTAGAAAAAGCAACCCATCACACGGAACAGGAGCCAAAAGAGAAAGCAGCGACAACATAACCTGCCAACAAAGCAAAAACGGAGCCCAATGGGAACCCAAACCAGGCCACGAGTAGCCCAACTGGGCAACAAGTAGCCCAATACGGCGACCCTGACTAGGAGCTGACAGACATTCCAATTATACGGGAAGTAGCAAAAACCTTCCCAAACCCTCGAGAACACAAAAGCAAACACCAGTCCCGAAGGCACACAAAAGCACAGTCGCACCCGAGACCAAAAGTCACATAGAACCCCAAGATTGGGGAAACATGACGAAGATACCCTATCCAAAAAAAGGGGAAGCAACAGAGCAGAGCACCCACCTACAGGACGGAACCAACCGACTCAAAGAACAAGGAACTGAGCCCAGGGAGGGGCCGACACCCAACAACTCGTACGGCGAGGGGGGAGGAAAAGCCCCACTCCGCGTAACTGCAAGCCCCGCCTAAAGGGGAGAAAAAAACCTGCGGGGCCCTGCAGGGCCCTACGGGGCCTAGGCCCCCAAGTCAGCCCCTCCCCAGCCCTGGGAACCCACACAACAGGCCCCGGGGCCGAGCCGTCCCCCCAAAGCCCCGGCCGTACCAGAAAACCGGGGCAGCCGCGAAATACTAAGGAAGGGAGCCCACTGGCAGACTCTTACAACACAGCTGGAGGAACAGGCTCAAATGCCCCCGTCACTACCCCGGAAGGGGAAGTCCCTGAGACCGCCCGAGTCTCATAACCATCGAACCCCTCCTCGAACCTACAGACGGTAAGGAACCGGATGAAGGCAGGAAGGGGGGATCCAGGGGAAAGACAAGGGTGTGTGGAAGGAACCGAAGCAACCAACACCCCCAAGTCCCAACACAAACCAAAACAGGGCAGCCCCGGGGCTCCCGGGGAGCAAACAAACGAGAGAGTGGTCACCACCAAGGCTCCACGTGCAACGCCCCTGCTGCCTGCACCCGCTTAGTACAAATGGGTAATTGAGCCACAACGAGGAACAAAACTTGCAGGACTCCGGGTCAAAGGTGTCACCGACCCCAAAGCCAGCAAACGGAGGCAAAACAGAGAGTCACCCTGAGACAAGGGGTGAGAGCAACCCTCAAACTCGATGGAAGTGAGGGGGGACTCCGGGGTCACATCCATTGGACCCACGCGCCCCCAGGGGTTTCCCAGGGTCCCGAGCGTTTACTATAATAGGACTCGCGCTCAGGTAATCCCAGGCAGGGTACTGCTAACCGGTGCCCAAAGCTACCAAACAACTTTCTAAGAGCTGAACCCCCGGGATGTGTACACTCATGGGGACCTAGCAGGGGGAACCACCAGAATAATACTCAGAACACAAGGGACACAGGGGGGCAAGAACGAAGGCAGACCCCCACCAGGTAGATAAACAACAATAAAAAAGCTAAAAAATAAAAAAAAGCTATTAGCAAAGCTTTTGATACAGTGCCACATGAAAGACTGATTAAAAAGATAGAGGCTCGTGGTATTGGGGGGTGCTATATTAACCCTTCAATTGCGCATCGCATCATATGATGCTTTGACCGACTTGCAGTAAATTGCACATCGCATCATATGATGCGTTGGAGTACTACGCAAGATTTAAACGGCCCGCGGATACATGGGGTTCACCACACCTTCATCAGGGCTCTTGTAAACAGACGCCATTTAAAAAAAAAATCGTGGGCCAAACTCCCGGGTGTTAGGGGCCTCAGTATCTAGTAAGCTACCAAGCCTGACGCACGCAGCATGAGCTCACAGCACTGCTGTTCAGCTTGTGACCACAGCATCGCCTAAAAATGCCATAATATACTTGTTCATGCTATTATGTAGCGATAATATTATTACAGAAGACCCCTGACTGTGATAAAACTGACCATGGGTCTGATAATAAGAGGATTGTGATGATATTTAGCGCTGTGCTCCATGGAGGGAGGAGTAATGCTGTGGGAGGGAGGGTGGTGTCGTCGTTATCTGACTGTGTGTCGCCACCTTTTATTGACTGCACTCACCATACCAGCTTAGTGGTTCGCTATGGTGAACACAAATGTAGATACTTATATATAACGTGTGTATAGAGGGTATAAACAGCAAGAGTAGGAGGCTGGGAGCCGCCATTTTGGTGAGTGAGGAGCGTCGTCTGCAGGAATTATCGTGTTGTTTACTGGTGACCACGATGGTCTTTGGGCACCATACCAGTTTACTTGTACAAGTATGGTGAATAAAACCGGTAGATATTTATATATAATGTGTGCATATAGCGTAATAACACCACAAGCAGTACTGTTGGAGGAGAAATATTAGTGCGTCTGGCCTTGAGGGCGGCAGCCATCAGCTGACTGTGAGGTCCTACGTCTTTGTGCCTTTACTCACCATACAAGCTTAGATGTACAGTTATGGTGAACAAAACATGTAAATACTTATATATAACGTCTGTATATAAAAGCAGAAACAGTATGGTGGGTGGAGATTGGTGGCAAGTCAGATAAGGTGAGGTGAGGTGAGGTGAGGGAAGGTGGGAGTGGCAGCCAGTGGCGGGCTGCCACTGCCTGCCACTGCCACTGCCACTCAGCATACCAACTTAGTGGTTCGTTATGGTGAACACGAATGTAGATACTTATATATAGCATCTG